>CAFUXE010000768.1:59731-72706 GCA_903364295.1 Serranus cabrilla | reverse complement strand
TGTGTGTGCGTGTGCGTGTGTCCATGGTTCACAGGGGCTAGAAGAGTGATGAATTGCAGGTAATTTTCTATAAGCTGCGATTATATGAGACTCCATAAATTAATCTATTGTGAGCTGCACACACTCACACACACACACCTGCACAAACACACACAGGTGGTGATTTGTGAAGTAATAAGAAGGAAATGTCAATTCCACGCTTCACTCTACATGAAGACCTTCATGGGTCTTCTTCCTCAGTATCAGTTATTAGTGACTGTATTGCTGCTGTGTAATGGATGGCATGAGTCTCTCGCTGTACACACACACACACTCAGGTAGCAAGACATGCTGCACCATCCCCTTTCATATAAAGACAGAAGACAGAACAAGCAGGAAGGTTGTACTACAGTTTGCAGAAAAATTAAACACATTACCGCTTAGAGACTCTACATGTGGTCGCAAACTTTGTAGAAGTTGAATTTGAGCCATTACAGCAAATGAAACATGAATTCAGTAATTGCGACAGGCTCTTCAAGCTAATTACAGAAAAAGAAATTATCTTCTTCCGTGTAGTCTCCCGCAAAAGACAGAGCAATGATGATAATGAGATTTTGATGATTTTAAGATTTGAATGATGCATAATGTCTCACATGAAGACTTTCATTTCAATATGCAAATTCCATTTGGTAAAAAAAATGGTACTGGTTGTCACATTTATCAGGTAATATCTCTTATGATTCTTTTTGCAAATCACTGTGAGCAGGAACGTACAGATTACTGCGATTATAATCAATTTTAATGTATTCATACTAGTTGTTACATGATTTATCACTCACTTCTGACAACAGCAATACATTTCCAGCAGTGAAGGGTGTCCCCAAAATGTGTTCAGATTACATGGATGACAACTGATTCTTGTTGCACATCACCGTGTGTGCGTGTCTGAGGGAAAGGACAGAGAACAATAGAAAAAAAGATTCCAACAAAGACGTGGGAGGAGAGGACAGCGAGACATGTGACAGAAAGCTGTGGAGGCAAGAAGATGGAAAGTCACACTAGCTTTTGGCAGATGCTGTCATTAAAAAGACAGTCAAACACTTCCAGCTGTGGAAGTGTGGTGAATGTTCACAAAGAGAAGATGCGATTCCTTATTCATTTTACAAAGCAACACATTTTGTTAGAGGCCCTCACCGGGACATTTTGGGACAGACTGTGGACTTGATTAAGATGTATCTAAGCCATGAGCGTGCACTGGTTGTTCATGGCTCCTTTGGGCAACATCTGTGTGTATGTGTACAGCTGAATGTATCCTCATCCATTCATGATAGTGTTTCGTCCCCTTGAGTCCACGTGATGTGATAAGTAAACTGGAGTTTATTTTAACAGTGCTCCAACAAAAATATACCACAAGGCTTCACAAAACAAGGTGGGAGGAATGGGACAAAGTGGTGATGCCAAATAATTGAAAGTAAGAAAACAAAACAAGGCCTGACTAACTTCTGACAACTACAAAACAGAATCAAGAAACAAAGACCTAACATTCCATTCCCAATGAAAGCAACCAGAACTGCAAGTTCTGGAGCTTTTTTCTTAAAAGAGAAAGCACCATCAAGTCGGGTCAATATATATAAGAAATGGTTCAAGAAGCTTCATTTGAGCATCACTACTCATTATACTTTATTTAGGCCTGATGCCTCCTTTGCTACTGTCATAATAAGAGCCTGACAGATATATCAGTTGACAGATATTTTCAGTTGATATTGGCAAAGGCCTAACAGTATCTGTGTATATGCTATCCAAATGTGCCATTATGTTTTCACAATATATAATGCAGAAAATTTTGATGATTTAAAAATTATATTAGCTCTTAATTATTATTTTTCAAATGTCAGCAGGTGACCATAAACGGTAATTGTGTATATTTATTCAGGTATTTATTTTATTCCAATGTATTCTTTATTTTTTCAGCTATCATTTCTAGAATTGGATGACAATGTAATACATTGTTTGTATAATGTATAGCAATGTTAAATATTATTTAATAAAGTTGTATGTTTGAGAAAGCAGCTCTCCGGGCCTTTGCAGAGTGGTGAAAAATCAGAGCACAATCCACCTAAAAAAGGTCTATTTTCATTCCAGCTCAAAAAATGACTATATGGGTCATAATAAGCTGCTCCTCCTGGCTTGTGATTACAGGTTATATACACATTATATAACATTACTTTTCATAGGTATTAGCAATGAATTAGATCAGCCTGATCTGTATGTAAATGTCTATTTCCCCTCCTCTCGTATGTGTGCATTCATGGTGTATGTGTAAATGCAAAGCATGTCCAATGTACAGTATATATGTTAGTCTTCAGCTTCTTGGGCAATTGTGTGTATTGCATGCACACATGCATCTGGCAGGGGCTACACTGTGGGCAATTATGAAGCAGGACTGTGGAAGGGTCACAGAGAATAACATCACACTCACTCATTAACATTTCATACTGTACCAAGCATAAGCTGTTTGGATGGATGACAGCCCAAAACTGTCTGGTTGCATAATGTCACAGAGTTAACGCAGAATTTCAAGATGAATTATGAACGAGCTTTAAAACTGAGTTTACAGCAGGCGCAGTGGCTTATTTGTATTCCTAAATACAGAACCGCTGAACTCTGCCTCAGTGCATTATGTTGTTTTGATTATCAAAATATATAAAAAATACCAATGTAAAATAAAACAGCCCATCATGTTTAATATTTTCCTGAAAAAATGTGTTTCAAAGTGTCAGAAAAAAAGGAAAACAAAATTACATTATATATAGTGATACAGATCTAGTCATATTTGCATATGACATGTATCAATTTAAAATAATGGGTACTTAACATAAACTGTCTTTATGACAGTATGTTTAATTGCATTTTTTTGTAAAAAAATAAAATAATACAAACTAATAAAAGGTTTATGTATCAATTCCCAAAGCAAAGCAAATTGACTCCAAAATGTAATGTATCTAAATGACTGACTTAATGGTTACTCAATAATCATCTCTGCCCTTCAGATTCTGCTTCATAACTACATAAGAGAACCTACTCTCGCTATGAAATAATAGGTATGTGTGCATGAGTGTGTGAGAGAGAGAGATTGAGGGAGACAGCGAAGTGGAAGAGGAAGAGAGTGTTAATTAACTAGTGCTGACATGTGCAAGCTTTTTCCTATTAGGATCTGATTAGGGGAGAAAGCAGGAATTACAGGTGCTATGAGAGAGATGAGAGAGAGTTAGGGAGAGATTGTAAAAGGAGGGAACGAGTTGTTGGGAGAAAATAGGGAGCGGGAGATGAAAGGAACAATCTCCACTCTGTTTCCAGGTTTAGAACAGGAATATTTCCCACGAGGCCGAGCAATGCCGGGCTTTTGCCCTTCAGCACACAGTGAAGGTAACTGTCAAAGTGGACCTTATTTACCCCATTCACACACACGCACGCACGCACGCACCCACGCACACACAAGGAACTATGGCAACAATTGTAAGATGATGTAATGATGATATCGTGTTCATCCCTTCATCAGTTAACAAAATGCAGTTCTATAGAATAATTATACCAAGCAAGCCGTTATTAAAAATTAATAAAATGTCTTCTACTCAAAATAGTTCATTTTAGTCGTGCAGAACCAGTGTACAGCTGCCTCTAAGAACATCATGGCAGAGGCGAAGAGAAAGAGGATGGTGATGGAGGAAAATATTAAGAGAAAAGCAAAGAGTGACCGAGCAAGAGGCTGCTGGCCCAGAGAAAATTTGGGACTGGCTTTTTGAGAGCTTGCTATATGTTGTTTTGCTGTACTTGCTTGATGTTTGGTTGTGTTAGCAAAGGAGTTGACTTGCTAGTTTTTCATCATGAGTTAAAATATGCACGTTAAATATACATTTTGGTGACTCTGAAACATTTAAATCTAGAAATCATCAATTCCTTCCAAGCAGGAAGGTAACAGACAAAATGTTCAAAAACAACTCCACAAAAGATGCCATCATGCTTCGAACTCTCCGCTGGTTGTTTGATTTTAGCTGCTGTAAATATCCCCTCACTGTGTTTGTGACTTTCAATGGTATCAGTACAGATAAAAAGGCTTCTGCTCTGACCATTCGGTTTATTTTAATGTAAATGGTTGGTTAATACAGAACTTTATAAGGAAGTTAGTCCACTACAGTGGGTTGTTATGGCAACGTTACACATAAAAATTGTTGCAGCATCCTGCTATTTTGATTTGAATGGGAATGCCCTATGGGAATGTTCTAGTCGTATTCTATTTCTATCGTTGCAACAACATACATTTATTCAGGAGCAAATTTACATTCTCATTTATTTTGCTGTCACAAAAATATTAGCAGTGTTCAATGATTGATTCTTATTCCCACCGGTTGCATGCTGTGATAAGCTAAATATTGTGGTTTTAAACATTGAATAAAACAATGATCTGAATGCGAAGCTCAACGGGAGGTTTAAGTGAGGTGAATTGCATTCAGCAGAGCTGAATAGAGAGAATTGCTGGTGCAGAGAGACTAATCTGTCACCTCTTTCACATACACTGGACTCACCGACACACTACAGGAATATTGGAAACCAAGCAAGGATACATGCACACACACATTTTGCATGGTGTACATACACACACACACACACTAAGGAACCTATCCTCCCTGATTTATGCACGGATGCACTCACACAAGACAACATCTGACATTGGAGGCCCTCTTCAAAAACATGTTTCCTGAAGTGATTTGTGGTTGTTTTATGGAGCCGTGGTAGCAGATTGCTCTGATGTAGGGCTCATTCATCACTGTCAACACACACTCTCACACAAAGTAGACACGCATACAAACATAACCACACATACTCTCAAACACAAGACGCACAGTGTAGTTTTAATTGAGCTTTTCTGACTTTCTGCTCTTCACAGGGAGGTCAGGGTCAGACGTTGACCCAATGAAGCTCCTAATTTGTTGCTCAAGGGCCCTTGAGCACTGTAGCTGTTTGCCAACACTCTGAACCTGGTTTTGCCTGAACACTTTACTTTTACCTCAAATGAGCCACTTTGTCTCAAGAAACAGTCCTCTCAGGGTTGACAGAATAAAGAAAGTAGCATGGTTGGGATTTGAACTCACAACCTTTAAGTTGCAAAACCCCTTTTTATCTGCTGAGCTATCAGGATTCTGACACTAACACAAAATGATTAAATATTGACAGTTTGGTAAGTTTTTTTGTGAACGGAAAACTAGTCCATTTCAATTAAAAGCATTCAAATTATCTATTAAAATGCATAAATAACGCAGGTTTACTGTATAATATGTAATGTGCATGTGAAGGTCATGTGATCAGCTCTTCTATCACCTGTAGAGTTGCAGACTAAAACACTAAAGACAGTGGCGTGCACAGACTTTTTGAAAGGCAGGGGCGAAAAGAAAAAAGGGCACATCAGCACGTTCTCGCCAATAAAGAGGCCACTTTAGGCGCATTTTGCCTCCCAAGCGGGCAGTTTAAGTGCATTTTGCCTCCCTAAATGGTCCTCCCAAGAGGACTTTAGAGTGCATTTTTCAACAATTGGGTCTTGAAGGGGGGCGACTGCCACCCCCCTGTGCACACCACTGTTCCACATAATTGTCAGTTGTGTCTAAAAAGAGAGCAAGAGAGACCCGCAGATGGACAGGTTTTAACTGAGCTGCTAAAAATACATGGCCCATCAACATTTTGTGATTTTAAAAATGATTTTGTATTTGAATAGCCCTGCTGTTGCTCATTAAGGTAGATGCTGCAGGCTGATGGATAACAGACAGAATGGAGGACTTTTTACTATTCATGCAGTATTTTAAGTGTATTTTGTTTGTGAGTCAGCAGGTATGTTATCTCAAAATGTCCAAAAAGGACAGCAGTGTTGTGCAGTTTTGTATTCGTTTAGAAATTGCATTTGGTTTAACGGAGTGATATTGGGTCTGTTGTATGATGACACCGATAGAAAACAGACCAATGGTTCCCAGTCAGTGAGTTTGAACTGCGAATGAGAGCCATTCTTTGATGCTAACTAGGAATTACGGTGAGATACGATGTGAGAGCAAGCACCTGTTCCAGCATATGGTAGTAGCACCGTGGCCATAATAGCTAAGTGTGTATACATACATTCTTGTTTCATGTGTGTGAGATTGGGAGGTCTGGCTTCCTCTTCCATTCAGCTTAGTCAGATCAGGAAATAGAGTTTGACTCCTATTATAAAAGGGACTTTTGCTGCACATCATCCCTGCTTAGAAATACTTGAGAGTCATTAGCAAATAAACAGTCATTTTAAAATGTACATTTGGAGCTGATTGGATTATAACTGAATCGACTGCAGCGAATGTGTGATTCGCAGATAATAAAGGCCCAGACAGTTAGTCTGATCCTCCCATCACATAATCTCTATCGACTGCAGAACATCATCATGCACACTGGTGCATACAAGTGGGTGCATAGTATGCATGTGTGTATACATGCATGTTTGTTTTGTTTACTTTCTTCCAATGACTTTAGGCTGAGCCGAACCAAACACTCCTCTCTCACTTGCATACAAGTGCGCGCACACACACGCGGTCATCGGCGCTGATTTGGTGTGACAGGGCTGTAATTTTAGCTGTGCTGACTCTCTGGGCTTCTCTCTCTCTCCCTCTTCCTCCCTCCTACCCCTTTGGCTTACGATCACAGAGCGGTGTACATCAACCGCTGCCTCCAGCAGTGTCTGTTTGTTTGTGTGTGCACATGTATGTGTGTGTTTGCCATTTCACCATGCAGTTTCTCCCAGGGTTAGGTCATAGAGTCAAACTAAGGATAAGACTCCTTCACTAATACATTCCAAAATCTCCTCACAACACACACTGACCTGAACATTGCACCAGTGCGCTGTGAGTACAGCACATACAAATCTCTTCTTACACAGCTGCACTCTCAAGATATGTTCCCTTCTACATTTTCCCTGTGTATTCTTATTCTAATGAAGCTTTTCACTCAAACTTGTAGTGTTTGTACTGAAAAGGGAAACACAGTATCCCATAATGCATTAGTTTTTCAAATGTGTCATGGATTAATGAAGCAGCCATGTCTTGAGCTTAAAAATGAAGCCAACAAGGAAGCGCCAAAACTGCAGTTCCTCAAATGACCACTTGAGGCTGGCTCCAAATGCGAGTCAATCACCATAGACCCCCATGTTAAAATGCCTAACTTTAATGCAGAAATAAACATGTTAATAGCCTGGCACAGAAAACGGTTTGTGTTTCTATAGCTTATGTGCCTTAAAAACATCAATGTGATGAGTTGTGAGTAAGACTATGTTAAAACACTGAGCTGGAAACTCCACATAGAACAGCTGAAAGTTGTGAGGCAAATGCGCTAACCCCTACACCACCCTGTAGCCCAGGAAACAGCATATAACACTAGATATAAAGCACTATCAAATCTCTATCTAAATCTCTAAACCTTGACAACATTATATCACTGTCAGTTAAACTTCACTAACCAAAAATTAGACCGTTGAATTTGAATTTTTTGGACAAAATTGATATCAAGGTTATTGTAAATGGTGTTGATGCCAAAAACCTGCTGTAAATGTCATGTTTATGACTTGATTGTTCTTCAGTAAAGTGTTTTTCTTCAACTTAACTGATGAAAAGGAGATGCAAGTCAGTTGTGATCAGAAATACAGTGAAGAGGTCACATAAACTATTTCACTTCAGGTGTCAGTAGGAGAGGTGGCTCATGGATAATGGCATTGTTGTATTAATAAGCCACAAACAGCCTGTTTCATTAAAGGAACATGTGGAGATCTGAAAACACCCTCTTTAAACATCAGAGAAATTACCACAGGACACATGTCACGGGCACTGGAGGTATTTGCAATTAGATTCTGTATGAAGTTGTCTTTTATCTGAAGCCATGTTTTTCTAATGGGGTGTGACTTGTTTAATTCAGGGTTTGCCCTAAAGAAACACATCTTAGAGAGGTTTATAATTGATTTTAATGTCTCTTATTAATACACATGGCCCGGGGGCTCCGTGAGAAGACATACTTTGTGTAAGTCTGAACAGTTTGTGTACATTTGTACACGACAAATAATTAAAGCACAGAATTCACAGCATATTGACTGCCTGCACATGACTCTCAACATAATGGTGCCTGAGCCAGCAGCTAACTGTGATAACACTACCACCAACACTCCTGAATATTACACAACAGCTTAAACTGGCACAAGTTGTACAAACCAATGTATAAGTTCCTTGAACCTGCATTCTATCTAATGTCCAGCAGGGGGCGACTCCAGTGGTTCCAAAAAGAAGTCAGATTGTATCCAAGTCAATAGGAGAATTACTCTACTTCTCACTTGATTTATTGCCTCAGTAAACATTGTCATAATGACTTTATAGTCTGAATTGCTAGTTTCAAGTCTTCTTCAATACAGCATGATGTTCATTTTGTTAATTAGGCCCCTATTTATCGTAAAATAGACAATAAAGCAGGGTGTGCTTTGGGGCGCAGCTACCACATGATTAATAGGTTGTAACCACTGTGCAATGTGTGTTTTTCTTCTTTGTACTTTTACCAACAGTGCATTTTGGTAGCTTAAAAATGTGTTGGCATACACTCAAAGGAGTCGGCTGTTCATTATGAAAAACAATTTATACACAGTAAATAGTTGTTTACTGTGTCTAAATACTTAAGATGTTATTGTTTTAACTGAGTCTGAGAAAAACATAACTTTATTGATGAGTTTATAATTAGCTGTGCATGTGTTCTTTCATTAGCAAAGAGAAGGAAAAGGGCAGCAGCAGGTAATGTTGCTGATATTACTCGTTAAAATGCTGACACCTCAGACCTTATAGATGTAACGTTTGCGTAAGTGTGTTGTCTGTGTGTGTGTGTGTGTGTGTGTGTGTGTGTGTGTGTGTGTGTGTGTGTGTGGTTGCGTACATTTGCAGTCCCTGTTAAGGCCACGCCGTCATCTGTGTGTCACTAAATAATGACTCTGTCTGAGCTGCGTGGCCTCTGGGCTCTCCTGCCTGTCCACAAATACACACACACTCCACACACACACACACACCGCTGTGGCTGGCCATGGCTGGCTGATTCTTAAATGTCAGATGACTTCACTCCTGGAACAATATTTATTGAGCACAGTTTCTTTTTCTCGCTCTCTTTCTTTCTGTGATAAGTTGCTCAAAGAAACTAAATGACTCAATCAGTTAAAAGCGACTGTAATCTCCAGCGTGTTTGAATGATGACTGCAGTCTGCAGCTGTTTATTGTACTTTTTACTTCTTACAAACACGCATACTTATTATCTTCTGCAGCAGCGCCCTTCATCACAGTTACACACATTTACACCTGAGAGATGATGGTGAACTCTGCTACCCAAAGGGCTGTTCAGTAGCCAGCACACACCCACAATCTCCCAGCTGCTGCGAGATAGCATTATGGCCACTAGATTGCTTTCTTTATAGAGCCTCTCAGCTACTGCTGTACCTCATGCTTTGCAGAGTCAGATAATAACTGTTGATAAATTTCATATTAAAGCTGCACTGGGACACTTCACATCTTGGTGCAGTCATCAAGCTCGCTCATGATTTATACAAAAGGACAATGGAGACACGAGAGAGGCAAAAGATCTCAGGCTTAGAAACATAAAAACTTGATTATTTTGACGCTGCGAGAGAATTATGTATCTTTAAAGCTGGTTTGAGTCATTGTTCCTGATCAATTTTAAATGTTCTCTGAATAAAAGGAAAGTTGATGGACTTTGGTGTGTCATGAGTAATTACACCACACCTGAAAACACTTAGAAAGAGAAAAAAGTGAATGACGGTTTTTAAAAAAAACTCTCAATGTAACAAAATGCCAACATCTTATAGAAAATAATTATCCAGCATCTCTAATTTCAGAGTTCTAATTATGTTATGAAACGCTAGAAATTACCTTCAATTTCAGGGAGGTTTTTTTTAAGTTTTCTCTGTGTGTCTTATACTGGTTCCTTCCAACCAACATATTCATTACTCCTCCAGCGCACACACACACACACACACACACACACACACATAGTCATTAATAACAATCATCATTCTTGTTCTGCTTGCGGCTAAACTTATATGCATTTAAAACAGGATGGATAAAAGGAGGGGCGGAAAGATGGATAGAGTAAGTGAAAGACAGATGAAGAGAGAGAGTCAGATGCAGCAGTGAGAGAAAGACAGAGAGGACAGTTGATATTAGTGCTGGCATACAGAGCTAAATGAAATTAATTAAATGAAACTAAATGAGACAAAGCAAAGCAATAGAAAGACTAATCATTGACACACCATGTGCACTGGACGTGGACAGAAAACAAGTCCTCTAACCCATATGACCTCATAAACCGTTTGTCACTACACTCTAACACCACCCACAGGAGAATATATTATTATCCTCAGACTTAGAAGTAAATGTCGATATTTTAAACATGTGCTTCACTTTGTAAAATGGTCATCTTTGGTTAGCTTACGGCAACATGATTTCTTTTTTTCACGAAAACTTTTTTTAAACAGCTAGAATAATGACTACAGCCGTGCAGCAAAGCAAGGTAGTCGCTATGCATATTTCCAAAGAATATATAGAATTTACATAGCTTGCATTAAAGTGTCAAGATTTGGGCCTAAGTCAATCAACAGCACTGCTGAATACCCATGTGCTTTCATTTCCAGCTGGAAAATAGTGGCTTTGGGGGTTTAGTAACTCTTCTCTAACTATTTTTGACTAAAGCTAAAGTTCTGCTGTGAATTAAACCCAGTAGTTTGCCTCTCTGGTTGTAGATGTATAGTAAATATTCAAACTGCGTATGTGTTTGGGACCTCGGGATGGTGCCCTCAGCAGCATAACTTGAAAGCATCAACCTCAGCTCGCTGGCACATTGGCTGTATAGAGTCCACTGGATCCTGCAACTCAGGTTGGATGCCCCAAAAGCAAGTGTTTCCACAGAGCTTATAAGGTATTGATATGGTTTCCTTATGAAAGTTGTAATATTTATTTACACAGACTTGTTGTTGCTGTAGAAAAACAAACAAGCCAAGTACAAGAAAGGGCACACAAACCTACAGTAGCTCATCCAGTGTTAAGAGTAGATTTTAATGATCCAGATCTGATTGAGAGAAGTCCAATCAAATATGATAATCAAAGTGACCTGACCTTTTGAGGCTGACTAACTATAGTAGACTCACTGCAGACATTGGTGGAAAATAGCCAAGCAACATTAATTATACTGTTTATGATTAGTAAATACATATTTATACAAAACAATGGTGAAATAAAAGGGCACAAAGAGTGCAGACCATGTCCTAGCTTTCTCACAATGATAAAGGAATACTGTAAAGAATTTCAATAAAGAAGTGTGGAGATAAAATTAATATTATATAATTATATTTTAATAATAATTATAATCACGTATGGCCCATTAGAGGTGTGTGACACTAGCGGTGTTAAGGTTGAAGCGAATTTGAAGAATTTTGTAATGCTGCATTAAAGAAAATGCTAATTAGGGACGTTTCCATCAACTGATTTAGAGCAAATAAATGAAGCTGTATGAGCGTACTTTGGTCAGAGGGTGGCAGCGTATTGTAATGTTGTTGGCTAATGTGTCATTAAACAGTAGAAGAAGTAGAGATTGCACAAGAGACAAAAAACAACTGGAAAGTAAAACTGCTACCTCAGACAACTTTGGCCCCCCACAAGAGAAAATGGAGAGCAGAGAGCGGAAAACAGCGTCTTCTTATTCTTTTGCTTTTACAACAAAGTTACTTGGAAAAGGTGTGTCCATCTTGCAGGAATAGAAAAACACTAATGAAAAAATGCAAATATGGCGAGGTGAAATGCCGAGCAGACAAAGCTTGTTCCAAAACAAGTGGCCAATTTGAATGATTGCAAACAGTCAGCAACAATTCCTGCACAGTATGCCTTTTATACTGAGTTGTGCTGGATGTCAATCATCCTATCAAACACACCTGATGTAGGATGGTTGTGAGAAAATCAGCATGAACTCGGCGGATTCGACTGGTTTCCAGACTAGACCAATAAATCCATTACAGTAACACTACAGCACTTGTATGTGTGTATGTGAGAAAGTTAGTGTGTGTGTGTGGTAGCAGGGTAGTGTTAAATGTCATTCTTCTGTCTGGGCCGCCTCGGGTCATTACAACATCACACCGGAGGACAAGACTGGAGTAAAACTGACAAATGAACCTGCCTTTCTGAACACACACACACCCGCATACCCACACACACACACACACACACACAGATGGCGGGACAGTCTCGTATGTCANNNTGTGTGTGTGTGTGTGTGTGTGGGAGAGAGAGAGAGGTGTCGAGAGAAAAAATTCAAATTTAGAGCAGTTGGAAGAAGACTACGTGAAAAAGAAAAACAGTGGTAGAAAATGTGAAGTTAAAGGATAACTTGGGTTTGTTACTGTGCTTGGATCTTGGATTTTGTTGACTGATCATTCGTAGGAGTTTATTTTCACCAAAATGCTTGCTGAGATCTAAAATGAAAACCTAGAGGCAAGCAACACAATAGTTCAGATAAAGATTTAATAGTAATAGTGATGCCATTACGTTCTCAGATGTCTGAAATTAAGAAATGGAAATTAAAATTCCTAATATCCAGTCATTTGACTTAAAACCTGCCTAAACTCAGCCTACCGCTTCCATGCTGTTTATGCGTGAAAGTACTGTTTAACAACTAATTAATCGCCATATTTGTCTGTGTAATTAATTTTGTGTGTGCCCAGCAAAAATACAGAGGAAGAGAGAAGAGGAATCTGTTAGCCTTCATTTTCTACTGCAGCAAATGCGAGAATATCTTTCAACAACCAAGCATGAAATCATATCATCTGGTCTTATCGGACAGAAAGAAAGAGAGAGATGGAAAGAAAGATAGAAAGAGGGGATGACGGAGAGAGGAAGAGAGGGG
>CAFUXE010000768.1:37616-57219 GCA_903364295.1 Serranus cabrilla | reverse complement strand
CATGCTCTAATGCTCAAAAAAAATTTCTAACACTTCCTTTATGTACCTGTATTTTTATCGCCAGTCTACATTCGTTTAAGTGCCTGTATCTTAAAACCGCTGTCCTGAAAAAGCCCCCCCCCCCATCTTATTTTTTATCTTATTCTTTTTTTAAGTCCCAAATAATCATTTTTACACCAATTTATTACAACCTATATTTACATTTCTTAGATGGCACCCTCTAGTGGCCAGACTAATTATGACAGACGCCAAGGCAGAAGTGAAGATATGGAGTATAAGGAACAGCAAGGTCCGCTAAGTAAGGATGGGTCACACAAACACAGGACTTTGACCCAGGAGACCGGTGTGATGCTTTGTAAAAACCAACGTCAATGGGGAAACTTTGAGTTGCATTTGTAGTTAAACTTCTGTTTGTAGCTACGTAATAACCAACCCACATCTGGCAGTAGCTATTTTATGCCAAATTATCTTTTTCTAAGCCTAACCATGTCCTTATTTTTGTTTCCAAAATTTAACCAAGTAGTTTTGTCACCTCAACCTAAACTGTGACCTCCTGACAACATTAACGGCATGTGTAAAATGTTGACCTTTACGATGATATGAGGATAATTTAGGAAGCACGCCTGTGGGTCATAATAAAGGACAGGAATCTTCAACCCATCTGGTCTTATGGGTTGGAGGACTAACTGTCACAAGACAGTTCTCAAGCCATGGGTAGAGCTACTGAGATGAGAGGCTTCTTGAATCACATCTTGCCTGACTTAGAAGCCCACAAAAACTGACTGGGTTGTGTTATTTCACAGTGTTTTGGTTGGTAGGCACTCCTGATATCCAAATGTATGAACACAGGCACTAAAAAATGAGTTTTTCATAATATGTCCCTTTTGAATAACTGATTTAAGAGATGGTTGTCTTGATTAAATTAGTACCTTCTTTAATTCTGTCTTTGGCTTAATATCTATTACAGTAATGATTCCCGTGCTGGCTTTCAGCCATGTGGGACCTATCAAAATCAGAAGCAGAGCGTACATTATCGAGCCAACAAATCTAGACTCAGAATGTAATTCTGTGACTAGGGCTGTCGTGCTCAGATGATCCAATACTATCTGCTTCGATTTTTGATTATACACAAATTAAATGCATTGTGAAAGGCACAAGCTGCAACAGAGAAAAACAAGTAAGAACAAAATGCCCCAAAACGTATGGCCTACATTCAGTCAGAGAGCAAACAATGTACAATGATCCACAGGGAACTGTTTTGGCTGGTCCCAAGAGAAAGATTTTTTCCATTTTTTTTCTGAAATGCTGCCACCTGGGGATTGTGTGCCGCTGTTAGCATCAACACAAACAACATTTGTCTAAATCCAGCATTTGCAACACTATTATGGAGAGTGCATATCCTTGTAAATAAAACAGCTTATTGCTTCGGTTACAGCCTTCAACCGGAAAGAGTTAGGAAGTCAGCAAACATAAAAACACAGTTTTTGGCGTCGAGATTTGCCAGGCATACACAAAGTCTCGCCCCTGCACACACTCATTTTCTACTACACAAGCTATTTGGCTTGGTACATTCAGTCACATGCATGATCGACAGCCACTAGCTAATGTTTAAACATTATTTTCTCCATGGCCCAATAGAAGATCATCCTCAAGCCCTGAGGGAGCACTGATTGGTGCGTTTAATGCACGAGACGCAGCGCTTCAGCTCGCCTCAACACATCTGAAATCGAAGACGAGCGATGGATTTATCGCAAACAGCTGAAGAGAGTTCTGATACTGATACAGAGATAATGTGGAAAGATAGAGAGTTGGGTTAACACGCTTGAGAGTAAAATAGAGAGACAAAGAGAAAGGATGTTGTTAGAATGAGAGATAGAGAAATTGAACCTGAAGCAAACACCAAGACATCCAACTCCAAGCTGGAAAACATTCATACAGAGACAGACTTGTCTCTGTGGGAACCTGGATGGGGTCACTTTTAATTTCATCTTCAGTGCATCTCAAACTTTTTCTCCAATTTCTGCTTTCTCTGCATCCTTCCTCGCCTGTATCTGTTCCTTACTCTCAGTGAAACACACAGCTTCTCACAAAATGAGTGACGGAATAAAGGACAGGAGAAGAAATACAGCATGGGAAATGGAAAAGTCAGGGCAGATGGGAAGGAGGGAACGAGGAAAGAGGGAGGGCTATGGAGCAAGTATCATGTCTTTTTTTGGGGACAGGACAGAGTATAAATAGGTGGTC
This sequence comes from Serranus cabrilla, assembly GCA_903364295.1. NCBI lineage: Eukaryota > Metazoa > Chordata > Actinopteri > Perciformes > Serranidae > Serranus > Serranus cabrilla. Next base: position 54,975 of record CAFUXE010000768.1, on the reverse strand, counting down.
ACTGTGAACGCAGCTTGTACCATGCACCCGCCTAAATACTATTCTTACACACACACGTTCTGCAGCAGACGGAGGTTATGGGTGAGGCACTGTACATGATGTGACCTAGATGGAGGAAACTAGGCTGTAAAGAAAGGAGAGAACACACACACACACACACACTGTATCACAGTTGGTCCATGACCTGAAGTACAAAATGCAGATTGTTTGTTTTTTAGTCCACCTCGTGAAAATCATGTGGTCAGTTCAGCAAGTATGCAGGGTTTCTTAAGATTTGCTGTTAAATTACTACTAAGCTCAATCTAAGTAACCGGATATATGATGTCCATTGTGGCTCTGGAGTGGTCTTTTAAAAATGACCCTGATGTCACTGTGATGTCAGCTTGAGCTTGAAGGGTTACATGTTGATTAGAAAGCTCTTATTACAAACTGGGGTTTAAAAGAAGTAAGTATTTATGGGGAATATGCTACTAAGTTGCATCATGGGAATTTATGATTCAGCATTTAGTCTTTGTTTAGCCATATTATGGTCTAAAAGTGGGGATGTTTTTTTTTGCTCCTTTATTCTTTTGTTTCTTGTGTGTCCCCCAACTTTAGGGACATTTAATTCTAAATCACTGCTGTGCCCATTGAAAGCAGCACTTTTTATTTGACCATTTGGGTGCAGTAGATCAAGGTGGAAACGCAGCACTGACATATGATCACCTTATAAAGTTTTTATGGGGAATGTGTAAGCAAACATTTGTCAAGCATTTATTGGAGTGGTGTCTCTGGGTCACTGATGAAAGTCCAACATTCACTGTCATTCAAAGGGATAGTTTGGACTTTTGGACGTGGGGATGTAGGACCTACAGTAGATGGCAATGTACTTCAGTGGACGGGGGCATCAGAGAACCATACAAAAAGGCCTGCCTCGAATAAATCATCCACTGACTACGGATAAGTGCCTCATATAACCCCGCTTCAGAAAGTCCAAACCATCCCTATTAGCTCTGTTTTGGTCTCTTCCATTTACTCGTTTACTTACAGTCTATTGTCTATATTATCAGAGAAGACGTGTCTATTTGACGACTAATTGAAAACAATTAAGAGAGGATGAAAATCAGCTTATAATGTTATGTTGGTTGGTAACTAGTAGCGACACCTTTCTCATTATTTCATTTGACGCACTGGTTACATAAAAATATTGATTACTGCAGCTTTAATTCATGCAGATTTGTTCTGTAAAAGCAGAGGTATCCTCATCCGTATTGAATGTCTGAGACACTACAGAAAGGTTGCATATGTCTGTGGAAAAAACCTAAATGCTTCCCACTATCCTGCAGTCTGTATCTCTCTCTTGTCCCTGTGTCTATCTACCTGAGTGTCAGATTGACTCGCTCCCCCGTCCCACCGGATGGCCCGCTGTTGATTTGTCAGTCTCTTGCTTGTTTGGCTGATGAGCCGTTTGCCTGTCGGGCTGTTTGTCTGTCTGGATCACTATATTTGTCTTTCACTGATTCTCCCTCCCTAAAAAACTCACACATAGAAACTTGCTTTTTATTTACTATCAATCAGTCTTGTCGGGCAGTCGACCTTGAAGAAGCCTTTTGATTTTGACCATGCCAGTATTTCTGCTCCGTTGGGGACGCAAGATTCAAAGGGCTTTTTTGTCCCCGTCTGATGCACTGTAGTCACTCTTTCCTCCCTCACTGCAGTGCTTCCCTCCTCCTCTTCAAAGAAACAGTGACACAAACTGCCATCTACTGCTCAAAATGCAGTACTGCACCCCTGCTTTCCCTCACCCCTCCACTCCTCAAACCAGTAAACACTTCACATTTTTGGAAAAAGGTTGGAGCCGATTTAAAATGCTTAATGGTTGTTGCGTTTCATTCTGCTTCACGCAGCTGTATTCTCGTTGATAACGAAGCCCGGACGGAAACTTGCTGGACCATTTAGTTGACACTTCTATTCAAAACAGCTTACTGTGCCAGAAAACGTAATGTTCAGGGAACACACCTCGTTATCTATTCACACTAGTGCGCAAGAGATGTCGCCGAGTGCTCAGTATTGATTTTTTTCTTCCTGTGGACGACTTGGTTTTAAAATTCACCAAAGGGAGCAGTTTACTGCAACAAAAGCAAACTTGCTTGAAATCAAAAACCACATGTTGCCACGTAAAAATGTTTGTTTTTTTATGTTGTCACTATTAAGTAAATGTTTCAAGTGATGTGAACAAACTGTGGGCATTTAGCCGGAGAAGGAAATTAAGAACTCATAAATATGATTTGCAGATGGGGCGCCTTCAGAGAACAGCTGCATTTGATGGCCACTAGGAAGTGTGTGACCTCTGGTAACAAATGCATATCCTCCATCAATGTCTGACAGGGCAAAGGCCACAGCAGGGACATGAACCTCAATGAACCCTCATGAATAGTGATGAATATTATGATACAATATTGATCTCTCTGCACGGATAGGTCAGAGTGGCTCAGCTGCACAACAGCATCCATCCATGAAGCTGGTAGGGGTGCAGTGTCTTGCTCAAGGACACTTCATCAGAGCAGATGTTTGCACTCATGGGACTGACTTGAACCAAAAAACCCATCGGGTGAAAACATTCCACCCTGCTGCCTGATGAAGAGGAGTGGATTGCTGCCTCAAGCAAAAGAGGAGAGATACAGCTGTTCCGTTCGGGAGTCAGTTGGCTTCAAAAGGTTCAAGAGTGCAATATTCTGCCAAACTCACTTTTCTTTCAGAGACGTCTGTCCCTTTTCTAATTCATGAGCCCGCTGGTGGATTAGTGCAATTGAAAGTGAAGCCATCAGCCCTGTTGGAACAGGATAACTTTTCCTGGAGGGGGTCAGGTAATGTCATTTTCATGGAAGTGACTCATTGATTTTTTTTTTTGTCACGTGTCACACGGAGCATGTGACATTATTTCCAGTTGCACATGCCCATAGAAAGTAATTATTTTGGAATAAATAAGCAGGCATTTAAAGGGACAGTGTGGATTTTTTTTTTAAGTAGGGCTGTATGAGGTACTTATCCATCTACAGCAGATGATGACGCCCCCAGTTAGGAGAAGCAGGCTGGAGTACCAATGCAGCAGCTCAGCAATGTGCTGCTGCAGACGGGTGCAGCAGCACACCTAAAGAGAGTCAATACTATTTGAAGTGCATTTGAATTATCTGTAACTATAGGTGTAAGCCTGCAGTGGGCACAGAGCAGTTGAGGTGACTGTAGCTTTATTTTTCTGCTCAGAGTGGGCCGGCACTGGGACAGCAGAAATGACTGTTGAGCCTTCTGGAGGTGTTGCGAGCCTAATTAAATGAAACATCTGCGATGGAAGGATAACCCCAGTGCCATGCAACAACACTTACTATCTCAACCATGTAAAAGTGAGATTAGGAGAGGGGTAAATATTGTGCAGCTGTCAGAATGCTCACATTGGATTTTAGGAAAAGGGCTGCAACATCAAATGCTGTGTTGTTGTGAACAGATTCATGCAGATTTTTTTGCTGTAGTCTATTTTCGATTTTAATTAGCATTTCTTACCCTGAAATACTCATCCCATCCCTGTGCTCTGGAAGTCAGGTGGTAAAAGTCTATCGAGCGTAAAACTCCATGTAGGGAGGAGGTCAGGGTGGATGACTGGGCCACACAGACACTTTTCATCCAGGAAACCACAGTTCATGTGGTATTCATCACAATCCCTTTCCTACTTTGTAACCAAACATAGGAAAGACAGTAATTACCAAATACAGAAACTGGCTTCAGGCGGGATTCAGTGATCAATCAGTTTCAAAAAGAACAAATGTGTTATTTAAGAGAAAATCAAATGCACTTTTTTTAGTGTTATAATTGTTGTTTTTGTAACCCTAATCCTGAATATGCTCTTGTTACATAACAAACGTCCTCTGTTCCTAAACTTAACCAAGTAATTTAGTGTACATCAAGTGATTAATTAAATAAATGCAACCACAGAGCATGAAAAAGTGACACCAAGGGGTCTTGACAAAGTGTCCATATGGTAGCGGATAAGAGCCAGTTGCTGAGGGGACTCTTAGATATATGGGTCAGAGGACCCAGTTGTCCAAAAATACATGACTAATACAGTGACTGCTGATGTAATTCTTAAAAAATAATCATGTAATGAAGGAATGGTTAGGATTCAGAACAAAAACCACTTGGACAGGCTTAGAGAAAGATCATATCCATCGGACCACCAGAACATGGGAGCAAAGGCAGCACCAGTTCAAAAACTTAAAGATTCTCCATCAGCGGTTTGCAGAAACACACAAAAACTAACGAAAGCTCAGAATTTATTCATCATTTCCTGCCATTCACCAAAGCTGCTGTACAACTGGGAGAATTTTAAGTGGCTGAATGTCAGGATGAATCTAACAGTTTTCTGCTACTTGGATTACTACAGTTTCAACATCACGATCTTCTGTTGTTATTGCATGACAAATAAGTCATATTAGATCTCTGGGAAGATGTTGTGACATCCAAACAAGACATCCGTGCAGCTAGTAAAACCATGACAAATATGTTTGCATTTCCACAGCTATTTTTCTTCAGAACAGAGGCAAATCCAGACTGGGTTTTGTAAAGAGCACAGTGGATTAAACACACTGTACTGCACTTGGTGATGTAACTGTACACTTAAGCAGCAGAGGAAAACATCCAAATTAGTCAAATTTGGGAAGTGAAATGGAAGAGTTCCCTTTTTTCCTGCTTTCCCTCATTTGCTTTTGCATTTTAGTTTACATTTATATTTCAGTTGTTTTGCAGAAGCTTTAATCCAGTGATGTCTACAGGAAAAAGCTTGAATTCCAACATCACTGACTTTTCAAGCTGGAGTAAGATGCTTTTGATGCTAACTATCATGATTTTATGTGTTAAGCTCTGCTCCTAAACTGTGTGTCTGGAGTGTTTTTATTTTTATTTTAGAAATAATTTTAAATATGTATTACTGTCTTTCAATGCACTGGTTTGAGCTGGGGAGAAACAGTATTTCATTTCTTTTGTGTATGAAAATCCTCAGGGAAATAACAATAAAATTAATTTTGAATCGTGACCTGGCACATTGTGAGTAGAGAATGAGAACGTGTTGCAGCGGTTCAGAAACGTTGAGATTCAAAGTATCTGTGGTTTGCAGAATGCCAACATTTATTCTGACGACTGGGTTTGTAAGGCCTTTAAGGCACGAATTGCAAAGGCCCTGCTCACTTCTGGATTTTCGACTGTACTTTAGTCTGGCTGGGGATTGTGAGGAATGACCAGGAGTGCTCTGCCTCCAGATGGGCCTGAGCTGTGACGTGACATAAAGGCAAAGAGCCCAGTAAACACACAAAAAGGGAGGCAGGGAGATGATATAAAGGTCTGGACACCAGAGGACAGAAAAAGAAACAGGTGTTAAATTTTCAGCATCATGTGAGAACTCGCCCTCACTCTCTCTTTGTCAATCTCGGACTCTCTCTCTCTCTCGCTCGCACTCTGAGATAAACACACACATAAAACACATTCACACACTGTCCCAAATTTATTTCTGCTTTACAGAACAAACATGTTACACACACATCATGTGTCTGCTCACTGAAACCATTCACTGGTGCAGAAACCCCTGCTCTGACTCTGTGTGTGTGTGTGTGTGTGTGTGTGTGTGTGTGTCTTTCCATCTGGCAAAACGAGACAACAAGACTGTTTTTTTCCTCCTCCTTGCTGCAGTGAAACACTCCAGCTCACACTAAAAAGGCTGAGGAAGCACATAAGAAAATAAAGAGCTATAATGGCCTCCTGGACGATGTGAAATGCTTGATCAATTTCACTGCAAAGACGGTGGGGCAGTTAGTACCTTGAACTGATGTTGACGCCAAAACCACCCTGCTCTTCGTCTTGCTAAGGAACAGTACAGCAGCCGAAAAGTAGTTAAACTGTTCGTGCTTTGCAGAGAAAAGGTAAGACCAGATAATCTGAGTTTAGTTAAATCAGTGGCACCTAAATAATATGCTTTTCTATTTGTTGGTTAAATTGTGATTTAACAATTATTAATCCTGACTTTTGTTCCCATGAAATGCTTAAGATGAATGCTATACTGAAGACACTACAGAGCAGTGATTCCCAGCCAGGCATACAGGAGCTACTTGAGAGTTGTAGGAGGGTAAGTGTGAAGATCATAACTATATCATCATCATTTAACTGAAATGTATAGCTACTGCATCCACATATCTGCCGTATCTAGCTTAAAGTAATACATAAAAGGGTGAAACAGTTAGCTAAAGGCAGGCCTGTAGAGACAGACAATGATTCACGCTCTCATGCACTCCTACAGACAATTTAGAGTCGGCGATTAAACCTAAGCTGCATGTTGGACCCTGGAAGGAACCCGGAGGACCAGAGAGAACCCACGCCGACACAGGGAGAACATGCAAACTCCACACAGAAGAGCTGCAAGCTGGATGCAATCGCTAATAAACTAATGATGTATAGAGAGTAAAAACGAATGACTTAACAGTTAAAATAGAGCAAACTAAATGACAAATCTCTGTAGACCAACCTGGAATTAGCATCGATATGTGGTCTATTGCATTGGATTTTGGTCTATTGCCAAAAATAAGCTCTGCCGGAAATATGTTTCTGATGTTTACACGTAGTGTCATTTAGCCACTTGTCAGCAGCCGCCTTTTTGAGGACAAATTCACAAGTGGGGGTATTACGGATTAATTTTATGTCGTACAACAAAACGCGAACGTCTCTTCAGCTTGTGTTGACCACAGACCTTATTTCAGACATCTAACCACCAACCCATTCAAAATCCTCATTACGTTTGAGAGGGTAGACCCCATGGCGGTCTAAGAACTCATTCCTGTAGGACCCTTTAGGTTGCAATGAATAATGATTATAGCTAAAAGTAATGAATAAACAGTTAGGAATTATATTTAGCTTAAATGACTACATAAGTGGTTCAGTTAGCTAATTCAATTAACACACATATACAGTACACATTCACACCAATGTCAAGTTTTTTCCACACTTAACCTTCAGTTTGTAACCTTTAAGTTCAAAATAATGTTTGTATTTGTTGCTTTAAACCTAATTTTTGTATTAAGTTTCCAATAAGGATTCCTATTTAAGGCCAGTCTTTTGTGTAAACTTGGGTATTTAAGCAATGTTGGTTAAGTTTTTTAAACCTTTGAGTTCATCCGTTAAGTTCTCTTTAATCAATGGTTAGGTTTCACAAAGCCTCTTGTAAGTACCTCAGAGTTTTCCCAGAATTGCATATGGGCCCTTTAAGTTGAATACATAAACACCTTTAGGCTTTAACGCTTACGTCTAACAGTTCAATAACATGACATAGGAACATAAACAACATTATATCCGATCAGGTTATCAATCAAGTTCAGTTCAATCTGAAGAAAGAAAAAAACAACTATCCACTTATGTGGAGTGAATGAAGTGTCACCGGGCAAAAGTCTGACCGTATTGTTGACAATCCAGCATCTTTTGGTGACTTTTCAGCTTCCTCAGGTAAGAAGTCCATGGGTTGGGCTCGCCATCTTATGTCCAAGTGCACGCCGTCTGCAGCAGCCGCACACACACACTCATGCAGTATCCCAGGCCCAGCTGTCCGCGTGTCTTCTTCCAGCAGAAGCAAAAACCTGGCCTGCACAACAGGCCATGCAGAAAAAGTCAATTCAACTTAAATACAGTAGCATAACATTACCTTTAAGCAAGAAAAATAAAGTCTCTGACTTGTTAACTCATGGAGGCGGCGGCGGCCTTGCTAGGGGCCGTAACTTCCATACACGCCGATAAAGTGCATCTCTACATGAAATACGTCATCAACTCATAATAACAATAAAATACAATTGCATTAAGCAACATAACGTTTGGTCAAAGTAAAGTTATTGGCCGAAAGAGATTGGCTTTCTTACCCCTTTACTAGTGAAAACGAGGCTTAGTTAGCTTATCAACTCGTCGGCTAATGTTTTGCATTATAAACATATGTATATAAACAACATAAAACTCACCAAAACATCTTAGCTTCGGTGCAGAGTGTCTTGATAGTATCAGGAATCAACTTCGGTTGGTAAATCTTGCTTACATCCGTCAAAAAATATGACAATAAAGTCTCTCGCTAGGTCCTTGGTCCTTAGATACTTCTGTGTCTGCCATCTGTCATCTGTGTGTTTTTTCTCCGCGCACCTTGACTTGCAGGTGGGGAAAGGGACCGGCTAACTAAAGGAGTATTACATCAATTTTTTAACCCTTTTTTTTAACCACTCAATGTGTTTTGAACAGTTTTTTAAATAAAGATTACATATAAGATTAATTGTCATGAACTTTCATTTATTTATTGTTATTTCAATCCTATTTGTTGTAAGGGTTTGTAACCTGGGTTTACATAATGGTGAAACATTTCATAATAAATAAATAGTCCAGAAAGATAGCATAGAATAGATAAAGATTGGAATAGCTACAAATACTGAATAAAGAGGAAAAAAATATCTAGCTTAAAGTAAAGGCTAACCAGCTGAAACAGCTTAAAGTACAGCCCAACAGATATGAATATATATTTTCTGAAAGAAGGCACGTCAGATTATTGATTTTCACACCTTATAAAAGCTTTGTATTCAGTAATTTTCTTAATTGGCTTTAGTTTGCATGAAAGTAAAACATAATCAATGTCAGTTAGTATATGTTATAATACTGGAAGGTCATTGATACAGCACCATTCAGTCCGTTGAATAATTCCACTGAAGTGTCTGAATCCAATTTCTGCTGACAGCCACATGTCAGCTCCGAGGCAACAAGGTGATGACGGACACCTGACGGGAGCGTCATCCCTGAACTTTTCACTTGTAAAGCTTGAAGACAGAAATCAACACACAAACAAGTGCACAACCACCTAGAAACACTCAGTCACTGAGCTTTTAAACATTTTGTACAATGCAGTTTGAATGCATCAGACAAATACTGACCAGTGGTCTGGCCTTTAATCTTCTGCTTTTAAAAATGGCACTTTGTAACACGTCACACTCCTGGAAACGTCGATAAAAGGAGGTCTCCCCAGAAGTCCAGGGACCGGTTGGTAAATGAGTTTGCTGTTGGCTTGATCGTCTTTCATCACATCTGACTTTCATCTCATCGCACGTCTGTCTGTCTCAAACCACCCAGTGTCAACACTGTGTCACACTCTGAGGCTGAGGGAAAGAGACGAGGGAGCCAGAGACAGAGACTGATGGAGAGCGACAAGTACGGCAATTTGGAGTAGGGGAAGGGGATTTCAAATGTAAGCTGAAATGATGAAAGTCAGCAGGACGAATAAGTGTTTTTTTTTCACATATGAGTTCATACATCACATCACCATTCAGTAGCCTGAAACAGATTCGACTTGATTGATTTAACACAGGAGCAAGTCTATGTTTCCCTAGAGGACTGAGGGTTAACCCCAACACCTAACCCTTTTCTGATCACTTGATTTGGCTATTTCAACTACATTGAAAGTTCCTAATGAATCTATGTGTATGTGTGTGTGTATGTAGCCCTAAACATGTGTATCCATGTACTGTATGTATATATGTATGTGTGATTATGTTGACATGGCTTCAATTACTAACAGTTATGCTGATGACACTCAGCTCTATATTGCAGTCTCCCCTGATGACACATGCCCTGTGGATGCATCTTAGACATTAAAGGAAAAAGTAATTCCCAAAATATTTATATATATAAAATATATATTAGTATTTTAATTACTCACCCAGTGTTTCCTTGATTTCTTGGAGAAAACTTTGTTCTGCTTGACATAAATAATAAGAATAAATGGAATAAAGTCTTGACTGTATTAATTTGGGGTAGCGTTTAACAAAGCAAATCTTTATCAAAACATCTATTTACAAACTCTCAAAAACATGTGCAGAACAATCCAGGTTGCGTTTATCCAGTCATGTGCTTACTACTTCTCAAAAAACATGTATTTTTGCTGATTTCTTGGTGGTGTAGGTTTATCCCTGAAATATCTGAAAGAAGAGTTGAGCACCAGGCAGAAGAATAATTACTGAAATGAAAATAATAATCAAATTAAATATTCATGATTTGTAATAAATGACAAATCTCACGCAAAAGGTATATTAAATCAGGACAATAAATTAAATCCAGAGTCCAGATATGAAAATCAAATGTCCCTTAAGGAATATAATGAAATTATGACTCCAAACAATCTTCAATCTTTGGTGAAAAAAAATATTAATTCAGTTCATATTCGCAATAAAAATTATATAATATATATAAAATAAGAAAGGGGAGTCTGGAATCTTTAATGAAGACTTGTTTTACCAGTCGAACAAGGACAGGGAAGTCTACAGGAGTATCCAAACAGCTCCAAGATCCTTCTGCGCGTTAGCTGTAACTTTGAGGAATTCCCAAGCTTTCACACTCTTCTCAGACTGTCCATTTCCATTTCGTTGCACCTTTATTTAGGCTATTAGAGAATTTTGCTGAGGTGCAATTCCCGCTAAGTAAGGACGCAACTCAAGTCTTGTTCTGCTTGTTCCCAGAGGTCAAACTTAGTGGGTAAAGAACGAGATACACAGATAGAGGGAGTGCTTGTTTGTGCGGTAAACTTGTGCCCTCATTTGAGAGTTGCAGTCTCAAAGTGCTGGCTCTGCTGTTCTGAAAGAGGAAGAAAGAGTGAAGGAGGACAGAGAACAACTTGGCCCAACGCTCAGAGAAGCAGGGGTCGGTCAATTATGATCACCTCCTCCGCCCTCCCCTTGTTATTACTTCCTCTGTCTGGCTTGTGTGTCTGTCAGACACTTTTAACCCTGCCGGACTAATAACCAAGTGTGGGAGTTTGAGTCAGCCTGAGGTTTAAGAAGCTGACCGTGTTCAAGCTAATCAGGTTGGAAACTATCCCCAACAAGGCCACCACTACAGCAGAAACAAGTAATTAGAGCTGGGAATACTAAATATTCACATGTACACAATATGTATACAATGAGACGAAACACACACACACACACATAAAAATGCACGTACCTGAACACAAGCTCTCTGAGGACAAAAAGAGCTAGACCATGCAGAACAGAGAGTTATTACCAGATAGACTTTTTTAAACAAGGAGGAGGGGGATGGAGAGAGGGACAGAGGGAGAGAGAGATTTTGTGAATGCAATAACACTCTTAATGGCGAGGAGAATATTAACAGGGTGAGGAGGCAGTCTCAAGGGCATATGCAAATTCAATCCAAAATGCAACTGTAGGTGGCGGCATGTGTTCTGTGAGCCTGTGCTGATGTGTAAAGAGTCAAGAAGCCTTAGAGGCTGAGCAAAGCATGATGCACATCAGCGTGCATGCTCAGTCAGGGGGTAATGAATCACCTTGAGAACACTTTGTAGCCCATTTGATTTTACAGTCTGTTGACTCTTCATATCAAGTCGATTGCAATATAAAAAAAACATTAAGTGCATTGTAAAAGTGCAGCTCGAAAGAGATGCAAAACATCTTATCGGGGCAAATATAGCGTGAATGTGTACCTATTAGTCATCTAGTTAGCAGCATTTAAGTGAAAGGTATGACAGGCATGTGGATACGGCTCTTTTTCTGGGTATTTAGAATAGATTTCCCCCTCCGCTTTATAAACAGTTAAATGGAAGGTATGGGCTCGCGATGCAGCCCACAGCTCACTTCAGCACAAATCTCCCCCCTCCTAATTTCCTAATTTGCAAAATGTTTTCATGGCCTGGTTCCCGGAACAAGAGGCTGACTTTCTCATTTAGATTCTTGTCTCCGAAATGATTAAGACTTCTGGTGTACATTATGAAACACATCTGAGCAGTATTCCGATAATACATTCACCTTCATCTCCGACAACCTGGAGTCAGTGCGTCAGTGTTCATTCTTATTTTCCCATTACGTACTGGCACTTTAACCCAGTCATAACCAAACTTGCCAAAAAACCAACAGATGGTTGAACAAATACATAAAATGTGCAGTTTGTCAAATAATTATCTGCATGTTTGCATATAATCTCTCACTACTAAATCAATCACATCTAGGTTTGTTTTTCACATTTATAACTGTATGCTCAAGGACCTCATATGGTTACAGTGATTAATAATTTGAAATACACCTGTTTTATTGATTGTTTCATGTAGGCATTAAATACTGATTCCTCACTCCCCCAGCCAGTAGGGTTCGCATGTCATCAACAATTTAAAAAACCCACACAAAGACAATATATTTTGTGTTTAAAGTAATCAAATATAAACTCTGAATTGGAGATTTGACGCATTCTGTTTTTATTTACTTTTTACAAAACATCCCAGCTTCTTTGGGATTAAGGCTGTACATGGCTGAGGCATTTCTTTCAATCAACTAAACTGAAAAAGCCTTGCTGAGTCTGTTGCAGGCCACATTGATGAGTATGCATTGCAGAACTTAATCCACAGGATCATATATCTGTTTAGTCAATTTACTCATGTGAGACACGCCGTCACAACCTCTACTGCTGCTTTGTACCTGCTGTGCACGTCTTCCAGATAGGTCAGATATGTCTGGATGAATAATATGTTGAACACAGCTCTGTGAATTTTGTAATTAAACAGATCATTATGCTGAAATAATTACATCTGTTAAACTACCTATAAGATGTTGGTGTTTAAAAAGTCTGAATTCATGCTTTGTCAGGTCTTTCTGCAAGACGACAAGCAAACAACTTTTAAAATGTTTGTTTTATAAATGGAGTTCAGGACACTCGGGGCTCTGCTCTGCACAGGGCTGACAGAGATCTGCATTCTACTGAATGTACTTTTCTAGTTCAATTCAGTCAAGAGAAATACTTATTTTTGGGAAACTGTCATGTTTTAGAAATATGGTTTTGTGTGCAAGAATATCTGCATGTGTGTCTTGGGGAAAGGTTCTGTGTGTGTTAGTAAGAGATAATGGGACCATGCCTCCTTTTTCTATCAAAGCCAAGATAAGACTCAGAACAGTTTTTGATTGGGGGATTAAACTTTTATCAGCCTTCGTATGGGAGAATCATCCCAGCCGCTTGATGATCAATAAATATTGATGGAGGGATCATCAATCATTTAATAAAGCCTTGAGAAGCGACAGACAACAAAAAAAACCTTCGAGGTTAAATCCAGCATGTGCTGCTTCCCTTCTTTCAATAACGGAAAATGTGTTGATCCTACTGTTTACTGATACTTAAGATTTTGCTGAAAATAAAGAGAAGAGAGTGTTTTATCTGAGCGTACAAAAATATCACCATTTACTGCCCATTATTGTAATTTTGAATGACAATGATAAACCTATCTTGTGTCATCTGTAGTGGGTTTTTACCTTTCTTGTTGTTTTTTCAGTTTATGTAATAATAAGGTCCCTTAATCACAAAATGTATAAAAGGCCTCTCTATGTGAAGCTGAAGTCAGACATGAGAGACTCCAAGACACAAAATGATGGTGGCAGCTTTACAAAGCCAGTAACTTGAAAGTGACCTACATTACATCTGGTGACATAAAACACCTGCTATCTGTTTTTAATGATCTCTCTTTGTTGTTTATGGACATAATAAGTAAGTCATAAGATATTAATGTATCTACATAATGAAAAACCTTGACAGTGCCATCTTTCAAAGATGTAAGCTCAAGTTCTTCATTGACCATGATGATAATAATATAAAGGCCTTTGAAAACTGCTTTAATGTTGTCCATGGAAAGGTGAAAAACTGTTCTGTATATATAAGACTAACATTAAAAAGTAGTGGTCCTAAAATTGATCCCTGAAGAAACCCCACAAGTTTTTTGCAGTGATTTGAGAAATTGTCATCTATTGAAATGAAGCATGAAACTTGGAGGAATACATGCATCAGAATCAATATTCCAACTGCAGATTTAAGTTCTACAGACTTCGGCGTTTCAAAGCAGCAGGTGTTTCGGATTGTTGGAGTGGCCATGTTAACTGGCGACTTTCAGCTGAGTGTGAATGTCTGAATGCGTCTATTGTTGCTCACAGAAACTTCCTTGAGTGGTTAGCATAGATAATAAACACAGATGCATTTGTATTTTTAACTGATTACTGTACAAATGAAAATGTACATCTACATGTTCTGTTCAACTGAGAGTCACCAGCTAACAGGGTCACTCAGGTCAGGGTAAAAAATGCTTGTTTATGTAAAGGCTGTTGCAAAAGTCAATATTTTCTGTGTGTCTATGTCCATTCTGTACATGACCACACCACACCGAATGACTTTTATGCTTTTATTTTTTGTATATTTGGCCAGTTATTAATGTAGTTTACCCCTCACTAATAGCACATGGATCTGGAAGTCGGTCAGCATTTGTCAGATTCAATTTGTTTTTGTAGCATCCGGAAGCTTTGGTGGTTAATTCTCTTGCATTGCTTGACAATCCATTGTACTCCATATATTTGTTCTATTGTACATACCCTACACAGGCTTTTGCCAAAATGCATGCACACCCTTACCTACGTCATCATTGTTTACACACCGTAGAGGCTCTAGCATTGAAGGTGAGTTATAAAGTCATCTGTAGAAGATTGGCATCATAAACTCCAGAGCCTTGTTTCGTGGCGTGAACTGGTGGTAAAGCAGTGTGGGGCATTAGTTTACATCTGTGGTGGCAAATTTATCATGGTGGGGCTGTCAGCAGTATGTCACTGTCTTTACACCCCAATGCCTGAAGCAACCACAGGGATTTGACAGATTTGTGTATATGTGTGAGTGAGAGAGAGAGAGACTGAGGGAGAAGGATGGGTCCCCCCAAGGCGTCCTCACCTTAAATGACCTTGTATCAAAGTGATGTAATGACACAAAAGATTGATGCTATAGAGTAACAATATGGACTTTCATTGTGCTCTCACTGATGTCTACATGCATATCCATCTATAATAAGATGTATTTGTTTAATGGAAAGATGGGAACTACTGCCAACTCTGCTAGGTCACCAACCAAATGACAGATGATGCTTTTTAACACAAAAGTTTACTTGGAAAGTCAATGACATAAAACATGTCTTTAGGCATATGTTGTTTGTTTTGTTTTGTTTTTTCAAATCAGTGTACAGGCCATGGATTACTCCTTTTTTGATACATTGTGAAAATCTGAGGATGTAAAGAAAAGCAACTATTTCTACCTTTGGACATTCAAATAAAATGGCAAACAGTAGATTTACAACACTATGTTGTAAATAAGGAGTGATTTCAGCCTTTGTCACTATAGTTTAGAGTCCTCCAGGTTTGTTGGGGCAGTTGCACAGCAGGACGTGCATCAACCCCAAATGATTACCATGACTGACAGCATCTGTCATGGAATAAAACAGGCATAATTTGATTTGATTTGAATCAGGTGCTGCATATACAAGATCTATCCAGAGCACAATGACAGCACAATTTAATCTTTTTTCTACATCCAGCTTTAGTGCAACTTCCATTTGACTGGCCTTATACACAAACCTTTTTGTATTATTACCTTCATTTTCTCTTGGTCATTTCTCTGGATTTTCAATCTTAATATCACTTAAAAATAATGGAATATACAATTAATTAGTGAAACAATGCACATGACTCCTACAACAGGTCTGGACAACCATAAACTGTTTATACCTTC
This sequence comes from Serranus cabrilla, assembly GCA_903364295.1. NCBI lineage: Eukaryota > Metazoa > Chordata > Actinopteri > Perciformes > Serranidae > Serranus > Serranus cabrilla. The sequence continues at coordinate 39,360 of CAFUXE010000768.1, read as the reverse complement.
AAAATAAGAGAAATTGTTGAATGTGGCAAGGCCTCCTAAATCACTTGTACAAGCCACGTAAGAAAAATTGTGTTCCTATTGGATTTTGTATGAGGCTGTATCTGTATATTCACTTTGTATTATTTTGGACTTGATAGTGAACTCTTACAGCATTCCAACTTGGCTGTGCTTTAAAAACTGATACTGCGCAATTGCCCTTGTAGCACGTCTCAGGGCTGCTGGATGCAGCACTCTCACATAAAACTGGACTCATTTCAAGAATTGTTTTAACCATTAGTTACTTAGACAAAAAAAAACATTAGGTTGAAAAACTGAAGTTTCTCTTCAGCAATGAAGTTTCATCTTGACCCAGAAAGGTAGTCATGTGTCAATGAAGTTGCCTCCCAAATGTCTGAGCTCAGCTGTACACCAGCTCCACCATTTTTAACTACGTGCAGAACTTGGATGAATCACCTCATGTTTGTGTATGAATGTGTGTGTGTGTCTATCCATTTACTGCACGTCTTTCTCTGCCCGAGGTAGAATAGAAGGAATGTCAGTTTGGTTTGAAAATTAAATCAGTTTACTGTAGCCATCGACATTTGAGCTTATTCTGCATAATGGTCTGGAAATAGTTCACTATGAGTAATTTCAGCAGAGACAGAGAGCCTGGCAGGTCTACTCAATAAGCACTCGGTCCACAGTATAGTGACACATCTTGCGCAGTGAAAATAGGGAGTTAATGAAACCACTCACGCACAGACAGAGGAGGAGTGATTCACACATTGCTGATAAATGTAATTGTAGGGAAGAGTTCAATTGCTGCTTCTAAAATATGAGATTTCAACAAAGGCCTTCAACACCAGCGGGCGTATTACACTTGACATGTTATTAACACCCACCCTTTCTCTTCTGACTGCCTCTCTGTCTCCCTTTTAGCTGCAACTCTGTCTGCATGTCCGCCCTCTCCGTCTTTATCTGCTTTTGAAGGGTCCCCGGACCTGACATTAGATCGAATGTAAATTACTCTAAAAACTGTTAATTAAGAAACTGGTAAGGTTACAAAAACAGTGTCCTGCCGTCTTATAATTAGCCATAAGTGGATAATTACTTCACAGAAAAACAAATAAATGTGTTTTATGTGAAAGATAAAGAGATAGACAAACAGAACTCCAACCTGGGCAATTAAAGGGACAGACAGGAAAACAAAGCCATCCTCTCTGTCTGTCTCTCTGTTCTCATCCCACCATATTCACCTGTCTCCCTTGGTTGGCATGGTGATTAATAGAGACCTTAAGTCCACAGTGGGGTCCAAAAGCTGTGATTAGAGGAGATTGCACCTGTCACACACACATACACACACAAACCAAGAAGGCAGACAGAGGTGACCTGGACATGAAGGCGGCCATATCTCTTCCAAGATAAACACGGGGGCTCCGGTTGTCAATCGAGCATTGACAGCAGCTGCACTGAGGGGTCAGTGTCACAGTTATAGATTATACAAGAACGCTGCAAACTTTGCAGCACAACACCACAGTCAGAACGAAGCTTTCTGTACATCGGACAGACTTCAGCAAGGTTCGAGGTTCAAGAGGAGGCACTAGGGTTGGGCAAGATTATTAGTTTTCTCCACATTTTATATTTTGTTAATTTATTGGAGTAAAAATAGCTAAGAAAGCTCCCTGCTGAAACTATGAACACCCCAACAAAACATATTCACAGCTTCGTTAGAAAACCTTCAAATGTAAAAAAAAAAAAAAAAAAA
>CAFUXE010000768.1:13674-34756 GCA_903364295.1 Serranus cabrilla | reverse complement strand
AGATAGATAGATAGATAGATAGATAGATAGATAGATAGATAGATAGATAGATAGATAGATAGATAGATAGATAGATAGATAGATAGATAGATAGAGCATTTCTTAAAGAAACTTTTTGTAAATAGAAATACGTCTCATGCACGTTACATATCAGATGTTTCTCCCCTAAAGAAATTCCCTTTAGTTGACTGGAAGGGCTTTCTGCTGTGCTGCAACTCATCGCTTCCAGTCATGTCAGAGAGGAGAAGGCGGCTGCTGGGAAGCGGTTGCGATCACAGTGGTAGGAGTGTGGAGCAGTTTTGGCACAGATTTTGCACAGAGTTTACCACGGTGAACTACTAAGTGGTTTAGATCCTTTTGCTTTATGGACAGAGAGAGAATGCCATAGACCAAACACCCTACAATGCAGATTTTAGTTAACTTATAATTATGTTAATATAATTGCCTTGATACAACTCCTGCATAAGGCTGGATATCCTGTAAACAATTGATTCAGTATTCACTCAAAAGCTTAAAGGAAACCCATGGTCCAAAGGACAAATGTCTCCTACTGAAACTTTAATTGTCCCGTTAAAGTCTCCTTGACTTAGCACGTTACTGTATTTGGGATTTAACAGCTTTGTTATTTGGGAACTAAAATCCTGCCACACGATATTAAAAAAAAAGATAAATGTACCCAGTTTCATGCTTGATTTGAGTTTGTCTTGAACTGAAACTAGCTTTTTTCTACAAATATTCAAATGTCCAGAGCCTGGACTCCATTAACCCCCCTAACCCTCTGAACTCCAGGCCATTTCAAGGCATTTTTTTTGTTGCAGTTTTTACATTTTACTCACTGTGGATTTGTGTTTTACATGACATTGATCATAAAAACAAGAAGAAAAAAACACCCAACAGCATAACACAACAAGTTACATTTCTGCCCATAAGTGTTAATAATATTGAGGAAAAAACTGGGTTGCCACATGTTGTACATATTGAACTATTTCATGGCTTCACAGTGTCGCTGAGGAGAGCAGATTTGAATGTTTTTATTCTAAAGGGTTCATTTTTGACAATTTTTAAATTAGACAAGCTTTTGGTTACTTTTTCATATAGAATGATCAGTTTAGGGACTATTGGAAAATTCCAACAACGATGCCTGTTTTTACAGTTTCTTCCCATGATAAACAGACATCCTGTGTGATTATACAATCACATTATCATGTGGCCAAGGTCCTGTATTTAGGTCATGTGGCAACACCTGATCAACACAAACTGTGTGTGTCCAAACTGAACCAAACCATATATCATGTACGCATCCCTGCAGCACATGCAGACACAGACAATTATTATTAAGGGCTTAAGGGCTCCCTGATTAATTTTAATAATCTACAAAATGTGTCAGCATGTTTCACAGTGTTATTCCATGTCAGTAATTTAGAAATGTGGCACTACACATACAAACACACACACGCACACACCCCATGCTTCTTTGTACACAATTTGTCAGAATGATTTTCTTGAGGTAAAATCACACACACACACAATACATGTTTCCAGCTAATGACTGTTAATTGAATAATCAAATCAGTGTAATTAAGAAGGAGTGATAACAGGGTTACATATTTATTTGACAATGATTCTAATTATTGGCACATTTACAGTCTGATAAACTCATGAACTGCTCATTTTACTCAGACGTGAATTAGAGCGTGATGATGCTGCTGATATAGGATTGAGAGGAGAGGAGAGGAGAGGAGAGGAAGTGATTGAGCCTAAAAAGGCTGTAAGTGAAAAGGTTAGGGAGTGAGAGAGAGCAAGCCCGAGGAGAAATCAATAAGCCGAACGTTGACACAACCTTCTACTCATCCTATATTAACCACACCCTTGTGGGCTGTATTTCACGAAACACACACACACGCATAAACACACACTCACACGCTCACAAGGTCGAGTGCACTCTGTAATGTATCATCCAGGAGTTCACAAGGGACTGTTAGAAGTTAAGAGGGAACATGTGTTGTCGCTCGGTGACTGCTGTGTGTGTGTGTGTGTGTGTGTGTGTGTGGGTGGGTCGCTGCTCCTTCCCCTCTGTGCTGCTACTGTAAAACATAAAGACTGCTGCTGTTTCTCTTTCATATTTCCTGTCCATTCTTGTTCTTCACTCCACCTTTTCTTTTTCTTCTTGGTCTTTCTTTTCTTCCTTGAATAATTAGTGTGAATTCATTGCACTACAATTTAAAAATGCAAGCCCATCTCTTTAAGTTATCCACACTAAATCAGAAACTGTTGTATTTATCAGTGTGGGATAAATTTAAGCTGAGCAATAAACTTTTTGTATAGACTTTTTCTTATTTAACCAATAGATTTCCTCCAACATCAGAAGAAGAAGAAGAAGAAGAAGAAGAAGAACCAGTCTGATGGAAATGTCCCGAATTCACATTTTCTTCAATGCAACATTTTGAAATTTCGCTTTATATTTGCTTCGACTTTAATGTAAATATTCAGAATTACTCATTTCCAGGTACACTAGGTAATGCTATGTTATGGATATTTTATGTGTCGTGTATTCTTAATGGTATACCATATAACGTGGTCATAACGGATAAGCACAGCATTACCAAATGTATTATTATTATTATTTGCAGCAATAGAAGCCTATGGGCTCATTGTCTTTCTGTGAGAAATTGAAGTTTTTCAGAAAAAAATGTCTGCAAATATTTAATGTTTTAATTTCATGTTCTTGTTTTGTCCCCCAGTGTGTAAAGGCCTTTATGTAAGCTTTTTGCATCTTCCATCCATCATATATGCTCATTTCCTGTCCCTTCTTTATGTTTTTCTCCCTCAATTCCCCTTTTCTCCCATTTCACATAATCACTAAATCACTTTAAAGCAGTTGTTGCATAAAAGACTGCACAAAACACATGTCCTCGCCTTCACCTGAATACCTAATGCCTTGATATATTATTAAGCAGGAGCATCACATATTGCATTTCCATTCTGCAGTTTACATTAAGTGTACACGCATAAATCATGCATGCTTTCAGCGTTTTCTCCTAGTCACAGGTGTAGTTAAACACACGGCTCCCAAAACTCTACAGTCATTCTACAATCTCAGGGTGCATGCTTAATGCATACGTGTGTGTTCGTAACATTGTATGTACACTCATAAATGTAAGATAGGTAGGGAAAGTGATAAAAGTGCAAAATGTTTTCTTATGGCATGGGACCTAGCAAACGTTTTACATACTTTTTGAGTAGGTTAGTATAAACTGGCAGGATGTATAATAAATAAAATATAGAATGCCTGATTCAGTAAATGGCACTAGAGCTGATGTGAATTTGAAAGTACTAAAGTTGCACAAAAAAATGCAACAAATGTGGAAAAAGTGAAGCTTAAAAAGTGTCATTACTTTCCACACATTCGCTGTGATTTCATATTGTTTATAAAATGTTCACCTGTCAATCTTGTTACCATTAACGACAGGATCTTTTGTGCAATATTTGTAGGAAAAAATCAGCATCAACAGCCCCCGTACCAGCAGTGTCATTTCAGCAGAATCCTACAGACCGGAGGATTTTGCATTGCTTCAGGGGATTTGGGCCAAAATACTGTACGTCTATATATGGTAAGAGCTGCTGTAGCAATTTAGAGACCAGGACCTCACTGTCTGCCAAGTACAATAAATACACAGGAATGTGTGTTGGTGACATTGCTGCAGGAAAAAAGTGACAAGTCACAGTGACATTTCTGACACATTGTACAGGAACAACAGCACTTAGTGTCCAGTGAATGGGGACAGCAGACTATAAATATCACCGTATATTTTTACATTTAACATACCGTCAATATGTGCTTTCATACAGTGTGGCAGCTGCAGCAGATCCGAGGGTTCTTTCAGTGGAGGACAGGTGCACGAACAAATGTGATCCATTTTGATGACAACATGCTCCTAAGGAGATGAAAATGGAGATCACTTTGGGGGAAAAAATCAGATAAATGAATGCAATGAGGGGACAGTAACATTTCATATTAATAAATGTCCGTGACGATGTGAGTCATCCCATATGTGGTTCACAGTAAGAAAGTGGTGTTTATCACAAGCAACAACAGCAGGATGAAATCATTTATACATTATGTATAGAAAGTGCTTTAAATAACAGTAAAATACTTTTTTTTTTAATAATGAGACGGTACCACAAATAAGACAAAGAGATTAATCAAATTAAAAGCTAAAGTGTTACAATTTCAATTACATATTAATGTCAACTTATTGTGTATTGGAAAACAGTTACACTACCAGCAGATATGAAGTTTTCAGCTTTTTATTTAGAGTTGTGTGTCTGGCTACTTTCAACAAGAGAGGGCAGCAAAACACTATTTCTAGCTTTGTATAAAGTTACTTTTTGAACGTGCAAAAACTGTTTTTTGGCTGCAGGGTAATGGAAGCAAGATGTAATAAACAAAACACTGCATTCATTTGTGTTTGTGACATATTGGCTACAATATTCTCTCTCTTTTTGCTCTGGTTTGGTCTCTACCAAGCAGCAATCTCTGGGGATAAATGATGAAGCTGACTGGGAATTACAAACAATTGCAGTTCCGAAAATGGCCACTTGAGGCTGGCTCAATAAGTGAGTCGATCCCCATAGACCCCCATGTTAAAATGCCCACTGGGGCTGTAATAAAGTACACCATCTATGAGCCTCTTTGTTGTTGTTTTTCATAAGTAAACAATACTCATGGCCAAAAGAAATTTCAAAATTAAATTGCATGATGTGTAAAGGCCATAAGCTGTGGCAGTGAGCCATCAGGAACAATACCAGGACCCTGAAACTCAAGCAACTAAATGGAATTCAGCCATCGTTCATTTCATTATCTCCACCTGTGCTTTTTCTGCTGTGATATGTCAAAATGTTTTCCCAGAAAAATCTGTGCTACATCCCGCCCACACTGCTTGAATGATAAATGATCTCCTGCAGGAGCAGACACACCCTTTTAATTAGCACTGAAGATGTCAGCAACCTCGGATTGCCATTCAAAGTGTGTCCTTTGTGGTGATAAAAGTGCTGTTGGTGCTGTCTGTGTGTGGTCTTCGGTGACAGTAATGTTTGATGGCATTCTTTGAAAGTTCAGGGATGCTGTCCTGCTCACTGCACTGCATCTGAACTTGATATGTAGTGAGAGGCCGTGTTTGGTGACATTACTGTTGCGTGGCACTTTCTGGAAGACCGCTGCTTTTAATTACCAACAGCTGCAAGAGCCTTTTATAATGAGGGACTCTCTCAAACCTAATTACCCGGCTTTGCCGTTGCACATACAAGCTGGCACACACACATGCGACCACACATCTCTCTACTTCAGGCCAATTAAAGATTCAACATTTAGCCCCTCTTTCTCTCTGACTCTTTTATTTCCTGCGCTCTTTTCCTCTCTGGTGTTTTCTTCTAATTGGTCGTCCTGGGTTCTGTCTCGTTCTGTGAAAACCTACTATTTGCTTTTGTTTTCTAATGTTCAATTTTTTTTTTTAGCTTTATCGCTTATTTACTTAATGTCTGGTGATACCCTGCAGCCTCTAACATTAAGCAGCATCTGACATGGATGACTCACCCAGCATGTGTAGGATTTTTCATCAAAACACATTTTACACCCTTGGAAGTCTAGACAAGTTAGTTTTCTTCTTAATGTGGCTTTTATTCAAATGAGGCTTGTTCGAGTCAGGAAGATCAGTTGTTCAGATTGCCTATTGCTGCTTGGGTTATCGACTATAAGGTGAAGCTATAGAATCTTAATCATCCCCTGGTGGCTGAACGCAGTATTGGTCACAGATCTCTCTGTCCATCACGCACTAATTGCGCTGCTAGCAAGTCAGATTTATTGCACTGTTTCCTTGTGGAATGTCCTTAAAAGCACCAAGTGATGCTACAGAGCTTTAAGTATAGCAGTGGGGAAAAAACATAGATTGACTTAAGTATCGCAATATTTCTTTTATTCAGTTTTTCTTTTACATTTTTACTTGGTTTTTGAGGTGTAAGGAAGTTTCTGCTTTTGTGTGACGTCACATCCGTTTAGAGAAAAATGTATTGTTTGTTTCACAGCAAATGTCCACTTCATAGACAATAAACTGAGACACCCTTTAACACAGTTTTGTATATACTGTATATTGATGGATGACAATAAAGGATCTCCTTGAATTAACTGCAGCTTTGTTTAGAAGGTTGCAGGCTTTCACTGAAGGAATGTGTATGTGCATCAGCCAATAGGAGGGCTCTCTCTCTGAAATGACCTGTGATTGGCCAAAGTCTCATCACTCGTCTGACTCCCAGATTTTCTGAAGCCGAAGGAAAAAAAGTCAGAAGAGATGCTGACTTCTTGTTCCTCTCAGACTATATTAATTCATTACAAAATATTAAAAAATTTGCCCAATGACACCAAAAACAAATTGCCTACCCCACCTTTAATTGATGTGCAGTTAAAATTCATATATATTCTCTGTTCAATCAGCATTAGGGTCACCACACAACAGGAAGTGATCACTTTCCTTGTTTTGTTATCATAAAATGTTTCTGTCTGTGTCTGGATTCTTGATTACTGAAATGCATACAGTCAATACACATCTCAACAGTCAAAATGTCACACAAACATCAGTATAAAGCCTTAACAGAGTTAACATTTGCCTATTTTTCTAAAGCCCAATAGTTTTTGTATTGTGTCTTCTGTGCTGGGTATCGACTCGCTGATTTTTTTTCACGCCTGTTGAAGGTCATTTCATTCATACTCATGCATAAATTCGGCCCTCTAAATGTTAGCTTAGCTCTCTGATATTTAAGGCCCTAATGGACTGTTTGACTCAGACATTGTCAGGATGAGCGTTGGTTCTGCTGTGCAGTAGTCTGCTGTGCTTGACCTTTTAACTCCCCTCTCACATTCATTAGAAATACAGATACATGCAGAGAGGGAAAAAAGAAATAACTAGAAGATAAAGTACATTACACAGGAGAGCAGAGCACACTTGTGGAGTTCCTCAAAACCACCAACAGGTGGGTGTATATATGTATAAGCACTTTCTTTGCTAATGATCTTTTATGCAAATTGGCAGTCATACTGCAAGAGAGATAGCTAGTTGAGCTACAGCCAAGTTTCACTACGTTTTATTGAAAGATGAGACACCTCACGTTTTACATCTAGTGCCAGATGCATTTTCATTAATATATCTTCAACTAACTCATCACTGTCAATGTTCTTACTATGTTGTGTCTTACTCAGGGCAATCTCAATGTATTTGAAAATAAATCAGTATCAAAGAGTAAAATTAAAAGTAGAGACAGATAATATTGCAACAGGATCACACTGAATGTGCCTCCAGAGATGGTGTGTATGGTGCAATTAAACATGGGTTAAAGCCTTGTGGTCTAAAAAGTGGTGCCAATGTGGACGTGTCTTCAACCTGCATTCTTTCAAATGGCCACCAGGGGGGCCCACTATTAGTTGCAAAAGGAAGTAAATTTGTATGTCAGTCAATGGGAAAATAATCCTACTTCTGACTTTATTTATTACCTCAGTAAACATTTTCAGAATACGTTTATAGTGCCAATTGTTAGTTTCAAGTCTTCTGCATTTCAGCATGATGTTCATTTTGTAAATTATAATCCCATGCAGACTAAAACAGATGATTAGACTGGGGATGCTTCAGGGCTGTGCTACACAGTGACTGACAGATTGCTTTACCTGCGTACTGTTTGTTTTCGTCTTGGCACCTTTCCACTGTGTGTTTTAGGCTCGTCAAAATTCAATTTGATTTCTTCAAACTGTCTTCTCTAGTATACAGCTGGACTAAAAGATAGTAAGGAATTTGCTGTTCATTTTGATTAACAACTGTCTCTTGCTAACTAAGCTAACTAGCTAGAACTAGCATGAGCTGATGATGTAGCATCATCCAAAACAATATGGCAAAGACCAAGTCCCAGTTAGTGTCTTTAATCTGTGGTGACATATTGTCTTGTAAATATGAATATAGGAGGGTATACTTACAAGAAGGACTTAAATCAATAATATTTTCATTGGTTCACTCAAATGGGGCAGGGCTCAGTTAGCAATACTGATTTTCAGAGGACAATTGGCCTCAACCAGAGGTGTGAACTTATTCATATTCATATTCATATTTGGAAATATAAGCCAAGTTTTTGTCAACTGAGATCCACACTAACCCATATTGTCGCTCTGCTAGGTACGACGTATAAGCTAACCAGTAAGCAGTACATCAAAAATAATAAAAACAGGAGGGAGATCACCTGCTTCATTTTGTTAATTTAACAAAAAGTTTTGTCTTCCTAATGCTAGGGGAATTAACTTGCACCTATCCTGTGCCAGTATGTGTTCCTGTTGGTGTTGTGGAAAGTGCGGTCAGTATAATTACATTGTTGTACTTTTAAGAACTTTTCCTTCAATTAATGACCCTGGATCTCTTCCAGTTCCACCCCCACCAACTGGGTTTCACTATTGATTGTCCTTCATCTGCTCAACATTGCATTTAAGCCACACTTAAGGCACCTAAACGGTTCAGAAAGCTCACTTCTGTGGGTTGTGGTTTTTAAGAAAAAAAAAACTGACGCTGCATTCTGCCATGGCCTCAGGAGTGGGATGAGAAATATCCCAATTAATCAGTAAAAGGGTGGAAAAAAAGAAAAATAAACCCTTGAGTCAGGTCCACTCTACGTCCCCTTTAATCAAATCCACCCCAACTTCCCTTTAATCACAGCACTTTTCTCTAATGCTAAATACTAAATAAAGCCTGGAGGGCACAAGGGGCCGAGGGGGCGAGAAAATCCCCAGGAGATGGTCTGTCATCACTTGAGCGTGTTACTGGAGTGGAAAATTAACCTCTTCATTCACCTGACGCAGATGTAGGTCCGTCGAGCACAGGCAGTGTGTCCTATCATTTGCATGCAGCAGCAGCCCTAGTTAAAAATCACGCATATGTGCAGTTTAAATGAGCTCACTTGTTTCCCAATGAGCCTCTTCTTCCAGCATCCCAACCTTACTCCTTTCTCTTTTTCTCTCTACTGCTAAGAATGAAAAAAAAAAACTTAAATAAACTATATTTGTTGATTAGCCGACATCGTGTTCCGTCTCTATACATTTCTTTCTATCGCTACATGTCTCTTCTTTCTAAGAATTCCAACAGCGAGACAGGATCCCTGCAAAAATGACACGTGTTAAGACTTCAGATACTCTTTGGTTCTCTGTAAGGCTTTACTCCATCTCGATGATGAAAGCTTTGGCAATTGGCTTGTCGTAGCAGGAATTTTCTCCTTATTTCGCTCTATCACACACACACACACCCACGGACACACACGGACACACACTTGCCACCAGCGTCCTCATTAGGGCTTCCTGCCACTTCAGCACTTCGTATCCTGTCTGGTTTTAGCAGAGCCAATTTAAATGTCTTGCTTGTAGATTTGAATCATTTATGGATGAAGTTTGGCATTTCTGAGCCATTCCCAGATTTTCCATGTAACTCAGTAAATGTATACGGTGATAAAATGCTTTTATTCTCTTAGGCACATTAGATGTACTGTACTGTACTGTCTCTCTGTCCCTGCTTACACTGTGAAATGATGTGACAAGAGACAAGTTCATCAATGGGTATTGATATGGAGTTGAGCTATTGCTCTCATTAAATAATTTATACATCACTGGAGGATTGGAAAACACTTTCAAATGCTTGTAATGCAGATTTCCCTGACTTTGCTGTCCTTTTGCTGATGATTCCATGATCTCTGATAGTAAGAGAGTAACTTTAACTCTCGGAGAATCTTGTTTTTGCTGATCTCCACTTTTTACATTGCTGCAGTGACATAGTAGGATACTCCAAGGTGTATCAGTACACTGTGACATATTATTTGGAAATGATTGGAATTCATTAAATAACAGGAATAAAAAGGAAATACAAACAAAAATGTAATTGTTAGCATGACTTAGTGTGGTATAATCTTAATTTTGTTTCCTTTTTTTTAATGTTCATATATATATAGATTTCTGATGTTGCCTACTTGTTTACCTTTGTTTGCTTTAGGTTGCTTTTATTATCTGGCCAGGAACTACAGATGAAAATTAGCCTGTGACTAACTCAGGTAAATTTTCCCTATTTTACACTCTTTACACACTCTTTACACACTCTTTAATCACTCTTTTAACTCTATTTTTGGTCTCCACCAACCTACCAATTTAATATTCAGCTCTTACGCTGCTAAATGCGCCACTATTTTCAGGAATTTCATAGACATATGAAGACAGGGCCTAATAGCATTAAAAAATACACACTGGATTCCAGGTCGATGTGCTTTTTCAGAACAAACCGTGTTTTAAGATGTGGCAAAGCTGTGGTTAAGAAATACTCAAATTTAGGCAAAAAACGCACTTGGCCAGGGTTAGAGAAAGAACAGTTCTTCAAATTATTGGGACCAATGGGACAATGGAATATAATCTTGGCAACCTATTTGCTGCTATAAGGTCCCTCCCTCCACATACAAGTAGTCTTGAGATCCATTGTTGAGATACACAGACTGATAACCAGCTTTAAAGACGCTGATGTGTGTATACACTGTAAGTGGAGAGCAAATAAAAGGGCAGAATCATTGCAATATAAACGACCAAACAGTCACCAGAACGAGCCACGTCCACCTAATAATTTCTACTCTCCCTTTTGCTTTTCGGACATTTTACCTCATCTCTGCATTATACTTGAAACTCCGTCTGTCTCAGTTGCCTGGTATTTTTTCTCTCCCTCTTGCTCTGTCGGGATATGAATCACTGCTAATGTTTAAGACGTTATCTTGGAGTGTACTTAACCTCTGCCCCATCCATCCGCCACAGTTTTCTATCTCTCTTTCTTCTCTCTCTCTCTCTCTCTCTCTCTCATTCACACAGAAGAAGTGAGTCATGGTCAAAAACTAATACACACATTTATAGAAATATGCATACATGCAGACACCAAATGGAAAACTCTTTCCTACTTGTGATACAAATTGTGTTTGGCGCGTGTCTCTGTGTATCCACATCACCCACTTAATGAAGGTTTGTGTCTCTGTGTGTGTGTGATCCTGTAATTTACGGGGCATAGCTCTAATTTTGTCTACCCATTGTGAACGTGTCACCTCGGTTTTTCCTGATGTTGTTTGTGCATGTGGGTGGGCCTCTGTCTGAGTGTGTATGTGTGTGTGGGCTAGTTTAATCTGACTGTGCAAATGATGTTTGACGTTAATGAAATGTTTAACGAAGCCATGGCCAGAGGGCAGGTGCGGGGAGCCACATGCACATAAACACACACACACTAACTCGCACCTGTGCATGCGTGCACACAGACGTGGTTGCACACATGTGCACATGTGCAATCACACTTACACACAAGCAGATACATTTTGCACACAAAGTCATTATAAAAGGTCCCCATCACACTAAACAAAGGTGACAGAAAACCACTGTCTCTGACATCTGCCACCATCCTTCCATCCAGAGAAAAACAAAAGCTTACAATGGTCTGTTTGTGGGTTGTTTTTAGCTCCACAAATTAACATGGTGTTGTTGTTTATGAGTGGGTATCTAAAAAACCTACACACATAAACTCAAAACTATCTGCACAGCAGGCTTTTTCTCCGCTTTGGGTGAACTGACGCTTTAATTTGAGTCACAGACCAATTTGTGCCTGGAGCCTCTCCCTCTCAAATACACCGTGTTAGCTCACGGACGTATTTAGCACCGTTTTTAACCTTTCACACTGCCTGGGAATGCAGGGTCAGAGTTCTGTGATTTGCAAAGACCTGAGCAGCTGGAGAGCAGCCAGGGCTCATCGGGCACGGCACCTTTGGTTTGTTTGGTGCACCGTTCCACAAATCAGGTCCTCAAGGCCACAGAGTTGCTGGGTCTTTATTCCGCCAAGTTGTTGTCATTTTGGCTGTCTAATCAGGGAGAGACTGGTTAGAACAGGGTGACAGGTGAATGCAATAAGCCACCCCACAGAATTAGAAACAGCAAAGCACTGAACCTTACCGCATTTGAGAATCAGTGGTTCAGAAGGTCTTTTGACTTGCTCTATGGGCTTCAATCAGAAATCTAGCTGGCTGATCACCAGTTTCACTATGCTGAGTTTACATTTTTACTAGTGAGGTTGTGTGTAATTTGCTGGCAAGATGACCAAATTTCAGTAGAGGTCGGAAGGGTAGACGTGCACGCCCCACGTTTTGTTCTTTACTGTACAGGTCATGTGTTTTTTGGGGTGATGATATAAAATATACTTGTGAAAATTATGTGTCACCAGCACGGAATTCTGTGTTAAGATGTTGTGGTCATTTCACGTAGTTTTGTGAAACAGCAGATCGTTCTAAAAACAGCACACACGTTATTATACATACAGGTACGGTTTTTGGTTGTACAAAAGGCTTCAGTTTTGGTGAATTTAGGCCACAATACCACTGACCTAGGTTTAGGGAAATCCTTCCTGGTTAGGTGTTATAAAAGACAATTTAAAAGAGTAAATAAATGTACGTAAATGCCAGAAGGGAAGTAGTCACAAGGGTTTCGTAAACAACGTAAAAAAATGTCATTCCCAAACAGAAGTTACATGAAAAAACTGAATTTAAGTAAAAAGTTGCTCACTTTTGTCGGCACCATCCACCACCCCTTAAACTTCGCACTGCCTCCAATCATTACTATAACGTCACTGAGTGACGTTGTTAATCCAAGGATCCCCACTGACTTTAAGTTGGCATTGTTGCCGTGCCACCACAGAATTCAGTGTTAAGAAATAGTGGTCATTTCACATAATTTCGTGATATCAGGCTGCTTTTTGGTGATTTTCAAATCAGCTCAGAGGTGCATTACCTCACTAACTACAGTCAATACATTCTTATTCATGGACTCTCCACAGCCCCACTTCAAGACGGGAATGTTCCAACGTTGTTCCACCTCACCATGCTGCATAAAAGGTACGAACACGGAGCCAACCAAATGACCAACATGTGAAATGGACAGCTAACATGGCAGAGTGACTACATGAGCACACACACTTTACGCCAATGCTTCATTATAAAAAAGCTAAGCCGGTGTAGTAACTGACCATCTTTACGGCAGAATCTCTGCATGACACAGACCTCAGTGTCGTGCGACACCTAGTGGTACAATTCATTCCACTGGTGTGAATACACAGCCCATCCCTATCCTCCGCTGTCTGCTTCCATTCATGTCTCTTTACATTTGTTTTCACACTCACTGAGTTAAAAGTTTTGTTCCTCTGTATATTCTCTCAGGCAGTGAATGTGGTGACGCAGCAAAAACAGATTTCTCTTCATTTAGAAAACAATACTGGAAATGAGCAGAAGCTTCTCAGGTGTTAAATGCTTTGCACTGCATAACGGAGCATTGCTCATGCAATCACAGTGTATAGAGATTAATTGTAGGGGTTGTGATTTCAGTGCAGTATTGCAACTTCAAGGAAAACGCCTTCTGGTTGCTCAAAACGCCACCATTAGTTTCCAGATAAAGTAACACCCGAAGGAGTTCTCCGCCGTCCTCAGTTGAGGGTCTAAGCTTGTTTTCATGTATTATTTTCATAATGTGAGCTCTGAGTGTAATTGAGAATAATGGCTATATAAACAGAAATTGCTGGAGGATTGCCAGTGTGTGCGGTGGGCATCCTCTCCTCTCCCCCATGTTGTTTAGGTGCCTTTGAGTGAAGCACTTAGCTCTGAACTGCTCCAGCTGAGCTGCTTGTTATTAACAGTGAGGTGCAGCTCCCAGGTGTGACTGTGTCTGTCTTTGGGTGAGACAAAAAGCAGGCGACATGCTCTGCAAACCTTTGCCTGAGTAAATCAAATTTCGGAGAAAAAAAAATCCAGTGGGGAAATGTGTTTGCGGAGGGTAGCAGAAGATTAACATCTTATTTGTCCTTGCAATCAGCAGCAGAATTAATGCAACCTTATAGGAAAATGGGGGGCAGAGAAGAGACTGTATAGAGAATTGGTTTTGAATCGCGAGGAAATTGCCTATCACAGTAACTGCATTTACCATGAGACCATCACACGTGCACAGATATACACAAAGACAATAGGAGAGAGAGGCGGGAAGAGAGCGCTGCTGGCAGAACACAAAAAGAGCGAGCGAGATAGCAAAGTGGAGCAGGTGGGAGGAAAGAGAGGAGATAAGACTGATAGAACAAAAAGTAGTAAAATGCATGTAGAGAGGAGTCATTAATCTTTGAGATGCCCCTTCCTCTTTTGTTCTAAATTGCCTGCTATTTATAGGCTGTCGTCGGGGCTGCGCCCGGGTGTCGGGGATGTTCTCATTGGTCCAGAGAGAGGTCAGAGGTCAAGTGATTTAACTCCAATCGCAGACTGTGTGTCTCCTATATGTGTGTGTATGTGTTCAAGAGAGAGAGGGAGAGTGTGTGCAATGATTTAACTCTGCTCTGAATGTGTGTCTCCTGCGGCTTCATTATCCAAGCTGGAGAATCACACACTGAGGCAGCAGAATCACCTTTTAATGGGACTATTTTCAGCAAAAATGGAAAGGAATGAGATAAGGCAACACACACACACACGCACTCAAGTGATAGAAGACATTTACGATCAGCAATAATGCAACATATTCTTTACAGAGGTGTCGGGACAACTTTTCAGCTAGCTGTGCTGTTAAAGGAACTAGTGGATTCATTCAGATTACACTTTTGTCCCAAGGATGTGTCTGTTGAAGGCCAGTGGAAGATTTACATGGATCTTATGAAGCAACAGGTTGAAACAGGATTATTTCCTCGCATTTTTTTGTAAAAAAATTAACAAAGTACAGGAAAGCACACTCGAGGAGCTGCGTAAGTATAGCATGTAAATGTATGGCGATACTTACATGTTAATGGCGAGGGAAGAACAAGCTACTGTGTTAAGGATAACTGTTCCAAACTGTGAGTCCGGTTGGATGTACTGGCCTTTAATTATAGGCAGCCTGAGGCACACCTGCAATAATCATGCTGTCTAATCAGCAGCTTGATATGTCACACCTGTGAGGTGGGAGGGATTATCTCTGCAAAGGTGCTCACTATCACAGATTTAGACAGATTTGTGAACAATATTTGAGAAAAATGGTTATTTTGAGCATATAGAAAAACTTTTAGATCCTTGAGTTCAGCTCATGAAAAATGGGAGCAAAAACAAAAGTGTTGCGTCAAAATTTTTGTTCAGTGTATGATGGATGTGGAAATATACCCTGCTTATAAATATCTAAACTTTCCCCTTTTTTCATTGGGACTGCTTTCTGCTGGAGAAATATCTCAATTATACTTCAGAGCGGTGTACCTTGGAGAAAAGAGGACTCTACTACTTTTCAAAATGAAATCATTCAAGGATATCTTTCATATTGCTGAATAATGAAAATGCTGAATCCTCACCCTGCCAAATTTCCCATCAGTTTCAGGAGCAGACAGCTCGTTCTCCAGTGACGTCCTACGAGGAGAGCTTTTTATTTAACAGCTGCTGCAAATGAATTTTAGGGAGTCAAATCCACAAGGAGGTTTAAAAAGTTCCCTCCTCGGTGTCACCGCTCGGTTCCATGCCAAGCTCGGCCTGTCAGTGTCCTGCAGGGACAGACGTTGTCACGACAACCAGAGTGCATGTGAAGGCCAATCAGATGAAACCCCCGGCCCACGTCAGGTCCCATGATGTCTGCGCTTCACTCGCAGTAAATTGTTTGTGAGCCAGTGTGTGTATGTGTGTATGTCGAGTAACAGCGTGCCTGCTGGCTGTGGTGTCCATCTTGGCTGTGTCATCGTATGCTGACCTGTGTGTGGTGATGGTATGTGACACCCCTCTCCCTTCTGCCTGTGTGTTCTGCCTTTTATGCCTTCCATGTGAGTTTTATGAGGAGTTTTCTAGACTTCTTGTGCTTTAAATTGTATCTAAATGGTTGAAAGAAATGTGTGACTTTGTGCAAGTGGCCAATCTTATGTCCATGTATAAATATCATTATTTAAGTGTGTGTGTGTGTGTGTGTGTGTGTGTGTGTGTGTGTTATGTTGTGTGTATGTGCGTGTGTGTGCTTTGTGCCTGTGGTTATTATTCTTCTTTACACGATGTGGAAACTTTGCTCCTTATTTGACCTCAAAGACTGCAAGGCAAAAACTAGGACACCACAGTAAGTACACATTAGCATACACACACAGCCACACTAACACACACACATACTCAGCAGATTCATATGAACCTTACTTAAGCACATGTGCATGTTTGATGCGGTTCAAATGTGGAATAAGTGCAGTTTGATGTTTGCTGTCACGGTTCACAGCGCTGTGTAAACAGGTAAAGACAAAACTCCTCGGATTTAAAGTGTCGTGTTTTTTCCTCTGCGGCCACCATAAGGATCATTTAAATAAGTCATCCTGAGCACACATCACTAACACTAACAAACATTTCATACTTTTTAAAGCTTTTCAGATTCCATTCACACTCAGATTTCAAAATTAAAATCTTACACGTTAAAGCCAGCCATTTAATAAAAGTAGGGCATTTGTCACCAGCTTTAGTTGGCTCAGATGTGAGCAACACCACAACCATAATCATCTGTATCACCATACATAATGTTTTCGAAGGCACAAAGGCTAACATTACAAGTTAGCTTAGGATAACTTACATTAATGCTGGAAATGCTAATGTGTAATGGCTATCATGACATAGCTTATTGTAGAATTACAGGGGGTAAAAATTCAATACAACTTTAATGATAATATATTAACTTTCCTGAAAAGACAAACATGCATGGCCTCCACCAACTTTAGCAAACATCAGTATGTCACAACCCGTGAATTCACATATTTTCCACTTCTCTTGTTCCTCTCGTCTCTGTTTACGGCAGATACTGTGAAGCTATTTGTCATTTCAGCGGTTGGATGATAGTGAGAATCCTTTAAATTTCCTTCCTCTCTCCTGTCCTCCCCTCTCCCCTCCCGTCTCCACTGCTCCCTCTCTCTTCCTAAACTCTACACTCAAGGCATAATTCTTGTCCACACCCCTGCAATCTCAGCTCTCCATGAAGCTTTCGGGGCCTTTAAGAACAATAAAAACCAAGTCTTACACACACAAACATCCTCTATGCAGTCGTGCATGTATGCATGCACTCACACACACTCTAGCAGCTCCAGCACTGCCTCCTAATGACTGTCTTGCTTCTTTACTATCCTTTCATCTTTTATGTCATTATCCAGCCTGTGCTCCACTGCTTCTCTTACCTCACTCCTCCTTTTTTTCATGGTGCAACGCTCAAAGACAACAGATACTTCTGTAGATCAGGATGCACTGCTACTTTATTTGTCTTCCTCTTTCGATAACAATTCTGCAATTTTTTTAAGGAGATACCTGACACACACATCACCCGTGTCAGACTCTAAGTGATTGGCTGCATGTTCTCACAGCGGCTGCTGCTGTTGCTGTTCTTGTAGTTGTTGTTGAAGCTGTTATTTTAGCTTTCATTTGGATGGAACCTTCTGGGGATGGTGAGCTGAATCAAATATTCATGATAGCAAAGAAAGGAAACATCAAACTCTACGGGCCTACTTCCAGCACCACAGTGCACACACACACATACACACTTACTGAGTCATAAGGAATAGAGAAGGAGAGAAATAAAATTCTGTGTGTGTGTATGTCTCTTTATGTCTTAAGATAGTATCGGCACTCTGTGGCTGTACTCTCTTAAAAAGAGGATTTTTCTCCGAAAATAAACATTTTTCTCGCTTCCGTACGCAATAAACTGGAATAATGCTAATGATTCATTCATTGTGGTGTCACACACTGTGTTTTCTTCACTAAACTACAAAACTCAATCACTGGTTCTCCACTGTGTATTATCTGTCAAGAAACCCAGCTTGACATTTCGATTTCAGTGCCCATGTCTCTTTGCTCAGAGGAGCTGAAAAACTAAGGCTCCCACATTTAACGTTTTACTTTTGAAAGCTCCCGTCTTGAAATATTCATGCCAAATCTTGTCAAACAAGGATGATGCATTAACACTCTTAACAGTCATCTTCGCTGCCTGCTGCTGCCCACTGCCCGTCTTTTTCCCCCCATGTTTGTTTCACGGAGGTAAGAGTATGGCAGGATTGAAATAGAACTCCGACTTATTCCCGGTAGGCATCTAAAGAGCTCCATAGGAAAAATAACCTGTGTTGCAATATATGTGGCAAATTAAGGTTTGGAAAATAATGTTTTAATGTTTAAAAGGTCATAAGTTCTCGGTTTGTATCGTGACGAGGTGCTGATTCAACTGCGGTCATTTTTGAGGTGCAGAATTAAATGAACTTCAAAAGAAATATACAGCTAAGAATGAGGACAACCAAGCTGAATGACTAAAGGTGAGGACAGGACTGTTATGCACACGTGTGGGGAATTAAAAATACAATAAATATTGTAGAAATATATGTGAAAAAACAGAATGAAAGAATATACAAGAAAATAAACACTGAGTGGATTTATATGGTGCATGTATACATAAATCCTACAGTATGGAGGATTTGTGTTGGCAGTGAAAGATGATATATACATAATTTGGTGAATTAAAACTGAAATTTTAATCTATAATGGGGGCAGTGTTGTTGTTGCAGGTTTATAGACAGTGTATGATCAGAGGGGTAGCCTGCAGGAAGAAACTTTATTGTTTGTTTGTCTGGTTGTTATGGCGCTCAGCAGTCTGTAGGCTGATCTGGTGCACTTTGAGAGCAAACTTTTGAGGCTAGATCGGTGAAAAACTTTGTACTTATTGTCTAGCAAACAAATGAATCAGAAACACACGAGTGGTATCGATATTAATGGGGTTGAAATGGCAAAAAAAAGTCACACTTACAAAGCATGATAAAGGAGACGGGGTCCTGGTTTCAAGATGGGCCTGATGGGTTGGTGACATCCCTGCAGGCCCCTGACGCACTGACCAGGGCTGGAGCCACAAGCCACCACAGGCCTTTTCCAAGTTGATCCAGAGCCTGTAGAGGAGCGCCGGCACGGAGCACCCAGCAAGGGCCAGCCTGCGCCGAGGAGACGTCCAATGAGGAGATCCTCCCACATCCAGTGGCTGTTCATAACAAGCTGAATCTCCTGGGCAGATTGTGTGGACTGTAGGCAATTAATGGGAAACACTGGATTAGTCATGGAAAGTGAGAATGATGTGAGTCAAGCAGGAAAAAAGTTGTGATATGATATTCATTCAATTCTTTTCTTTTTTTTTTAACCACTTATCCAAACTCAGGTCACAGGGTGCTGGAGCTGATCCCAGCTGACACTGGGTGAGAGGCAGGTACACACTGGACAGGTCGCCAGACTATCACAGGGCTGACACACAGAGAGAGATGACCATTCATTCCTACAGGCAATTCAGAGTCACCTATTGACTGTGGGAAGAGAGAAGAAAACCACTACATTAGCCTTGTAACATGACATGTTTGAGTTAATTTGCCTTACTAGACATTGCACATCCTCTTATGTGCACTCACACATCGCAGTGTTGATGCTGAACATCGATTAATCTTCTCTTCCAACTTTCAGCTAATAAGCATATTCACCATAATATTTAAATATTCTGTTAAGAGTCATAAAAAGTCCCATGCCATGAAGAGTTTTGCTTCCTTTTTGTTTCACTTCATCCTCTATTCTAACGTCAGGTTCATATTAGCTGGCTGGTTCCTAGCTGATGGTGATTGACACATCCACCTGCCTACTTTTGGGGGGGCATGGAAGCTGTGGTACCAATTTTTAGGAGGTGTTTTAACATACATTCAAGTTTTTCGTGTCAATCAAACAATGATATGTTAAGGGTTACTTCTATCAGTTGATTCATCCACATACTCTGATTTCATCCACATTTGGTGTCATTTGTATGTGAATTTTTCTGTCTTTTAGAGCATACCTGGAACCAAGATATGATTGTGAAGATGGAGAGAATAAAGTAGATGCATAAAATCTTCCCTCATTAATTATAATGAATATGGCCTATAAGCAATGGATTAACAGCAGCAGTGAACATCAGATTTGTAGTATCAGTGGCTCATATGGCTCACTTGGTGGTCGTAAAAAAATGTACCAGAGAAGCCTGATGGATGCTTCAAAGAACAACCATTTCCTGCTCCACACACACTCATATCCCCATACACTAACACACATGCACAAAATACATTAGTTATGTACAAAACCTCTTTCAATTAATGTTTTGCAAAACACGCGCACATATTTCCCCAATCGACCTGCGCTTTTTAACAGATTAGATGTTTCTAAAATAATTACATCCGCTTGTGTTGCTGTGAATTGTTCCAGAGGCTGAAAGGAGGGGGGTGGGGGATGGGGGTGGCGGGGGCAAGAATAACAGAAATTACATGAAAATTAGTTGGACGTGAATTACTCAGCAGCCAAATTATGTGTGATGTGTGAAAAGATGTGCTGGCTAATATGTTCAGATACGTTCAACGTCAAAAATGAGAAAGAAAAGATTATTTGTAAGAAAACACTGAAGCTTGTCAGTCTATGTGTGTGCGTGTGTGTCTGTGCATGAAGAAAACGATTGTATGCGTGCATGTGCAGGTAAAAGGTGAAATGAGCCATATGATTCAGGTTTTCAGTTGTTGATGCAGTTACTGTAAATGCTGTGCTGTCGATGGTCAGCCTGTCACTCCAAATGACTCGCTCTGAAACACACAGGCACACAAAAAAAAAACACACATACACACACACGCTCCCGTCACACGGTTCGTCACACAGCTGTCTCCACAGTGTACACGACATGATCGAGTCATATGCACAAGAATAACACATACAAACGCAATATGTGTCACATTAAAGAAACATGAAGAAACTTTAAAGTACTTCCACCTATAGACACAGAAAAATACAGCACACACTCATATATTCACAAACACACAGAGCCCCATTCTAAACCAGACATGGAAGGTAGTCTGGTGGCTATTTTAAGTCGGATTAAAGCTTCTCTCTTTGTGCGTCCAAGCCGGAGCACTTGGATATTAAAGGAGAGGAAGAGAGAAGGAGAAAGGGAACATTTAAGAGAGGACATCGTGTGTGT
>CAFUXE010000768.1:0-13644 GCA_903364295.1 Serranus cabrilla | reverse complement strand
GTGTGTGTGTGTGTGTGGCTGGGGACCCCAGTGGTGTGCACACATAAACACACTAAATAGATAATGGGCACCTGCACACACACACACACACACAAAGAAGCTGGTGAGACTTTTCTTCCCCTCCAGATTCAGGAAATGCTGCATGTGAAGACAGTGTGTTTCCACAGCATGTTTTCATGTTGATTTCTTGTAGATAAATGTTCACACTGAAACAGCAGGGGGCACTTGGTTTCCCTTAAAACAAATATGCAATCCCTTGAAATATCGTTTTTTTTGGCCATGCATTTTTTATTTACCTGATTATGGATTGAAAGAGGTTATCAGTGTCACTCAGCAGAATGACGGTTGGGATAAACCTGACAGCTAACAGAATTATCTTGCCTGTTTCCACTATTCATTTTGCAGAGCATCGTCGCACTATTGGGGGTTCAGCACCAACCAAGACGATTGTGGTTTGTTTAAAGAAAACGCAAGGAGAACTTTTGTAGTTATTACTACCACTGGAGGCTCTCAGAGTCTGATGCGTAACTATGGGTTTTATTCTGTTGTCTGTACAAATGACCTATGTGGTCGTTTTTGAGGGAAGGCCTCTACAGACAACCAAGCTATTCTTACCATCACCATGAAGCATGACAGTGCTATAACAAAAACCTCACTCAAAAACTTCATGATAACCTTTTTTTTTTTGTCCCACAAGCACCTAATCACATTCGGAAGTCGAAAAGAAAAGAAGGCAGCTGACCCGAGGCCTCTGAGGTCACTTTTGGGCTTTTTACAATTAACTTTTTTAAACATTTTTATTATATTACTTAGCTTTTTTTTTCTCGCACTTCATTATATGTGATGGGTGTTGATGAGTACTGGATCCCTTGTAGGCAAACTGGCCTATTTATGTTGGTATGTACAAGGGTTTGTTGATACGTGGCCCTCGCAGTTAATGTCTATGCCTTATTTGTATGTGATGGGTCGCTTTAAACGTTGCTGATTAGGACGCAGCCCCTTGTAGGCAGCCTGGCGTGCTCTGTTTTCTGATTTAATGCTGTAAACATGTGTGTGTTTATAGGCTGTTCTGCGATTTGATCTATCCGTGTCTTATTTGTGCCGATAAACTACAGGACACAAACATCACTCCACAGAATACACTGTGCCCTGCTTCAGTTAGCCATATTGTATCACGATGTTTTATGTGGTCATTAACTGATTGACAGAAACAATTTGGGATATATGGTTATTCACTGTCTTGCCAAGAAATAGATGGAAAGATTGAAACACTCTCTGGTAAATGTGAAGCTCCAGCAGCAGGTTAGCTTAGCTTAGCTTAGCATAAAGACTGGAAACAGTCAGTCTGGTTCTGTCCAGAGGCAACAAAATCTGCCTGCCAGCATCTCTAACTCATTATATCACCAATGGTTTATTCCCAAATTAGCATTTATAAGCACTATATAAACATTTAACAAATTACTTATAGCACACTAATATGTCGTGGCAATCAGATATAAGTGTTTTTATACTTATTTAAAGCTGCAACACCTCCTGTGGATACCCATAAATGAAGGCCTAAAAGATAATACATAACCATGTAAATGAATGACAATATAATAAAAGCCACTTGTAAAATGTGTCTTCATCAGAGAGGTTAAGTGGGACACACACACAGTCTCTGCTCATTAAAACCTCGAATCACACCTGTCCTGCTCACTGTGCTCACCTATGCTGTCTTTTCATACAACTGAACTCATCATTTAGATGTTCTCATTTACATATGTTTATGGTCTAAGAAGCATGGATTTAATTGTGTCTCATTAATGCTACCTTAATGTTACCCCAAAGCAAAGAGGGATTCCTATGCTGCTGCACTGAGAAGTCGATCAAATCATTATTTCATTCATTTATTTTTGCAAAGTAATTTGACAAAATGAGCTTGAATACAGATTAAAAGCAACAGCTGGGTTGTGTGATTGGCCTTAACAGCATTTCCAATGAAATCCTAATTGCATGAATAGTATAACCTGACTTAAAATGACTGCAGATGTTCAACCCCAGGCAGGTATGCAGGACTGTCTGGTGATGAAAGTGATGCCTGTCAACTGGCAAATACAAAGAGGCTGATGATTGAAACAGATGCAGGATAACATTTGGACACACCAACACGAGGGATGATCGTGTTGATTTGTTGGTCCTATTGTTGGTCCAACTGTTTAGTCCGTAGTGATACATTTCAACAGATTGTTTGCTAAACCATGTCCCCCTTAGTTACTGTCAGTGGTGGTCCTAGGTCATTTCAAATGAGAGGTGGACTGGGGCCAGATATGCCTCTTTAAGAGAGTCATGTTGGCAAGCACAGATGTAGTTGGGGGAGGCAAGACGGGGGTTCAGACTTAATATTACAGGTATCAGTAGCACTAATTGTGCCGTGTTTTGTTAAACCCATGCTGCTGTCTGTGTTGGTGTAACAACAGATGGATTTGTAATTGTGACTTTTTCTCTGAGCCTCATCCCCCAGCCAGGTTTGTTTGGATCTGCTCATTACTAAATGCATATATTGTTAGCTCCAGGTCTATTCACCTTTCCTTCCTAACTTAGCATTACCTGCTCATAGCTTGGCAGTTATTTATTCATTTCAAACACAATTCACCAAATCAGGACTACCACTCTTTCATTCTCCAGCACACATCTACAGACTTCTAACAAATGTTATGCTATCACAGTTCAATGAATAATATTATACTGACTTTTACTGTTCAGCAGCAGGTCCTGAGGCTGCAAAACTGCAGTTACTCGAATGACCACTTGAGGCTGGCTCCAGAAGCGAGTCAATTCCCATAGACTCCCATAGTAGACTAGTAGACATAGACTCACACAGACTCCCATTTACAGCAGAAATATGTATGTTTACAGCCTGTTTTTATAGATAATTTCCCTATTCTTGACAACTGTACAGGGGTGACTTTTTATGTAATGCACTCCTTTAAATTAAATTAAGGCTTAAAGCTACTCAAGGTAACGCCATTTTTTGGATTAGCTGGAAAAAAAGAAAGCTGTGGTTAACATCAAGGAGACTACTTCCTATGGCAGGCACCTACAGATATTAGCAGTTAAAGTTATAATTTTCACTGGCAGATTTAACGAGTTAAAGGTAGCTAGCTAATTACTGTAAGCTAATATTAGCTCTATGAGTTGGCTAAAAAAAAAGGCTTCACTTTTTCTCTTGTGTTTTTTGGTATCTACAACCCCATGCACACTTTTTCTGCATGTGTTACAGTTGCAAAGTTTATAATTGGACAATCACAACCTTGAGGGACATACACCATCTCCTGAAAATCTGAAGAATTCTGGTGATCCCTAAGTTTTCTAAAGCTTATGAAACCGTTGATGCGGCCTGACCTTTAAAACATATGGGTAAATCAAGATGAGAATATGAATAAATAATATGCATACATAATTTCAAACAGAAGGTGACTCATGCATGAAGGATTTGGTCCTGTCTTTTCTAAAAGGGTGCTTAGCTTCATTTATTGCTTCTGTGTTTCTACAATGTGTGTGTGAGTCCATCTGCTTTTACCTGTTCCAAGGTCCTTGAGATATTAAGACTGAGGTAGATTAATGTCCTTACAAATCAAATAAGCTGCATTCTTTCAGAAAAAACATCTACAGAAAAAAGAAACACTGCTTTTACAGAGGCAACCCTGAAATTTCTAAGGAGAATGTGCCCACGTGTTTCCTTCTTATCAAGGTACAAATACGCAGCAGATATGCTTGAAATGTCGTTAATACAAAACACACACATGCAGACAACAAACCAACATGCCTGTATCCTCGCCTGGCCTGACATGCCATATCCTGTTAAGCATCCCCCTCTAGTGTTACACAGTTAGAATGCAGTGGCAGTGATGTTTAGGGCTGGATTTTCTTAACTGACTGTCATATCTTTTATAGCTTTTATATTGTGGGAAAAAAAGTATAAAAACTGATTTATTTAAGTGAGGATGTGTAGAATATTTATTTAGGAAGGATCTGACCAGACTAAATTATGATATTTGAAGATTGTGCTAAACTCCGGATTTATTTGTAATAAATGGTTAATCACTTCAGGTAACTGACAAACAAAATTGTTACATCCAGGACAATTTTTCACATCTCAGGATTTTTTTTAAGTTTAACATGCATGTCATATACTTTTTTTGGTGATAAAGTTGAGAAGAATCCATACTGTCGATTTGTCTTGTGAAATGAATTCCAAAGTAACTCACTTGCAAGTAAAAAGTAAAAGGCTGATAGAGGAATCATTCAAAAATGGGGATAATAAGTGTAATATACTTAAAGGCATAGTTCAATATTTTTGGAAGTATGCTTATTTTCTTTCTGGCCCAAAGTTAGATAAGGTGATTGATATTGTTCATATCTGTAGATTATATATGAACCTGGAGCCAGCAGCTGGTTATCTTAGCTTAGCACAACTGTTCCTTTGTTTTACCATTCAGTATATTTGGATTTGTGTGTGTCTGTATGTGGGGAAAATGTGAAAGTCAGCATGTGAGTAAAAGCAGGTCATTGAGTGCTTGTGCAAGTTTGTCCAAATATGGCGAACCTGTGTGTATGCACATGAATACACACACACACACACACACACACACACACACACACACACACACACACACACACACACACACACACACACACACCCTAAGCCAAAGCACCAAAACATAAAGAACTTTAAGTTTTTTCTGAGTTGTTCTCATATACCATGTAGGTACATAGATACCTTTCACATCCATCAAGATTAGCCTAGATACTTGTGAATTCCAAAAAAATGGCACAAGCTTGCACAAGTTTTTTCTAAGCCTATGTATGTATCTATGTAATACTGTCTTACTTCATCTGTTGTCATACGTTGCTGCTATTAAAAACTGATTAGACAACTACATTCAGTTGTCTGTGTGTCTGAAGTATTCTCCAGTGAAATATGAAAACTTTAGGAGGAAGACAGTTGGGCCATGGTTATCTATATGCACATTTGGAATAACCGTTACCATCCCTCTTTATCTTACAGTCAGGGTGAGAGTGCTCTGTTTAAGATTTTTGTTTAACACACACACAAACGCCCAGAGGAAAAAATGCTTAGACCCCGTTTTTATGGTCCATGTACGAACAGGCGAACGAGAGCTGATACTCAAGAGTCAAAGAGGAAGAGGGTCTCGCTTTGCTTCCCTGAACAGTTTCAAAAGACATCAGAAGTGCACTGAATAAGATTAGATTTAAGGAGTTCAAAACTGATTTCACATATGTCTTAAAATCACATTCAAGGAGGAAACTTGTAGATGAAAATGCTCTAACTTATCAGTTAACAAAATGAAAGCAGATAAAAACAAATATAAGGGAAGAAGAGAAGGAATGCGGTCAGATGACTTGTATTGAAGTTGAGTTAGGCAATCTGGAAAGAAGTATGTAGAGCAACCAGTGTTTGTTTCAGCGTAACATGTACTCGGCTTGGTGTATTTTTTTGTCCCATTTCAATGTTTTAAGTTTCCCTTTTTCGTTGGCCTGATGTGCAAAGCACAAGAGAATACAGTCATTCAACATTTTTTTTAACGTCATTCTCCACGCACACACATAGACAAAAAAGGCAGGAGGAAATGTGATTAATTTGCATATATACACATAGGAAACATAGGAAATTTTCACAAAAAGTCCTCCCCACTGTGGACCCACGTTTTTTCATCACACTGTCACATAATTCAAACTTTAAACGTGTCATGAGACGTGGATCTCTGTTTTGCTCCATCAGCTTTTACCTAGCACCATATTTATGAGGTTTGATTACTGATTGCAGCATGACATGTTGCATATATCACAGTTTTAAGTTAGTAGGTAGGTCCTTATAGCTGTACATTCAACTTTTTCCCAAAGGTCACTTTAGTTCACGAAGGTAAACTGATCCCTGAGCAAAGAAGAAGCCAGGATACAGTGGTTCAGCGAAAGTTGTACAGACAGTGTACAGGTGGCTCAGTGCATCAGGAAGTACCTCAAAAAAAGACAAAATTCCCGCGGGCCAGTCCAGAAACACCCCTATGGTGCTTCTGTATGTAGAACGGTTCCTAAAATTCTCACAGGAATTGTTATGATGAAAGCTCCCTTTCTGAATCCAGCACCAAGACTTTTCATTCCCTCCCAAAGAAATTTCGATTGAATAGTCTGCCACTCTGTCTATACTTCTGTACGCCACTCCAACATCAGCCGAATCACACTCAACTTCCCAGTAATGGCGACCGGTCAGACCCTCTTGACACAGTACTTGAATGGTCTCAAATCTGTCTGGATGTTCAGGATATGGCTGCTTCTCTTGAACATCTGTTGCCTTTTTGTTCTCTTCTGTCAAAGCTGCAGTCAGGCCTGCTGTGTTAGGGTCCAGTGTCAGATCGCAGGCATCTGCAGTCAAGAAACAATGAATAAGTTGTGTACTATTGCTGTGGGAGGGTGGCTCTTGATCTCTTGATTATTTTCATCATGTTAGAGATTATATCTCTATCAAATGGGACAATGGTCTGTTGTCATGTGACCATTTTAACCCAATAAACAGTAACTATTTTTGCCACATTTAGATTAAGGGTTGTTCCAGGTCAAATATCAGAAATACCTCCCATACAACTTAAAATCCTAGATTGTGTATTGGTGAGTATGTGAGTTTATGGGTTTAACATTTTCATGATAGCCACACTATACTACACAGCTGTATAGCAAACAAATACCAGCACCATCGTCCCATGTAGATAAGTGCCCTAGTAGAGTACAAGTACAAGCTGCAACATGCATGCATGTTACAACACCAAAGCTTTAGCAATAAAAAAAAAGAAGAAGTAAAAACTTACACAATCTCAGTAGCTTCAGATCAAACCAGTATACTTCATTTTGGTCCACACTGATGGGAAATAGAGGGACAGCAGGTGAAAACACCAAAATCACTTCATAATAAACGAGGTGAATCCTGCAAATGATCGCCTGTTTGAGCGTACTTGAGTTTCTCCAGACTGCAGCGTGAATCCGTCTGTATTTCAGTCAGCAGCTTGACTCCTCGATCACCCAGGTAATTAAAGCTTAGGTCCAGCTCCTTGAGGCTACAGTGGTCAGACTTCAGAGCCGAGGCCAGAGCAACACATCCATCTACCGTCACCTTACAGAATGACAGCCTACAGAAAAACAAACAATTGCCGTTTTAAGCGTGTTGTGCATGCCTTTATCAGCAGCATTTTTAACATATGACCATAACACAAACCCCATTTGATGAGTCATTTATCAGACACATCACAAAAGCTGACAAGAAGAAGACCACAAGAAGGAGAAGCAAAGCACTTTTACCCTACACAAGTATTGTGTAGGCAGATTTGTATGTCATTCTAGTCCTCAAACACACTACATGCATTTACTCCATCCATTGATCATTTAATATAGTGGAAAAATTATTTGAAACAGTTCTCAGAACGACACAATACAATTCAACAGCAGCACAACCTTTAAAACGCCCATAAACACCTTCATAAACCAGTTTTTAAAAAGGTTGAGCACTGTTTTAATGGGTATGTTCACAATTTATAGTTGAACTGTTGGCACCCTTGCTTTTCGACAGTATTGTGCCAGTGCAAAAATGTTTAAAGGACCTGACCAGTATACAGAACTTATGCGAACCATTAGATGTCGCATTTGACCAAGCAGCTGCTCAGGAGAGGAACATAATGAGCCTGACAACGCCGGTTCACTTAGCTGCAAAACACCTCCAACACCTCTAATTGGTATATATCAATTATCAAAGTAAAAGTTAAAAGAGTTATCCATTACACTGACCTTAGTATTTTCAAACCACAGTGTGGGTTCATCAGTGCAGTACAGAGCGCCATCACTCCTGAGTCCTGCAAGTCATTGTAGCTCAGGTCCAGCTCTCTCAGGTGGGAAGACTTGGAGCTGAGTACTGAGGCAAACATCTCACAACCTTTCACTGTGAGTTCGTTGTGACGGAGACTGAAAAACATATGTAGGAGTTTAATTTACTTCCTTCACGGAAAAAGAATTATATCTTATATAGTTTCCCTCGTCTTTAAGAAGTCGCCAAAGCCTTGGGAAATTGAACACAGTGGTGCCCTGATGACACACCTGGTAGAGCGCACAGAGGCTAGGTCCTTGCATGCGAGTGGCCCAGGTTCGAATCTGACTTGGAGCCTTTTCCCCCTAAAGAGACAAGCTGGCTAACGCTTATTTGCCCAGCAATACTCCCGCTTCCAATATGGAATTTTTAATTTCAACTATTGACAGTAGGACTATATGACATCATCTTCAAGGCTCTGTTAGTTTTCTTTCTAACATGTATCATATTGAATGATATTGCAGGTGTTATTGAGACTTTTTACTACTTGATGCAGTACAATGTAATGCAATCTTCTACCTCAACACCTCCAGAATGCAGTTGGTGCTTGTCAGTCCAGTGGAGAGGATCTCCATTTCTGAGTCTACCAAGATGGTGTCATTCAATTCCAGCTCTCGCAACGAACAAGGGTTGGATGTGAACGCTGCCACCAACTCTGCACAGATCTGTGCAATCCCAATGTTTCTGTTAAGTCTTTTGGTACAGGGATGAAATAAAGTGTGGTAATCAGTAAGAGCTTTAGCAACAATCATACTTAAAAAAAAAAAAAAAAGGTATTTATTCAAAAACAGCATGTTGTTTTAGAAGGACAAATTAAGTGACAAAGCTAAGAAATCAGATGTAGAATATTTTACTTGCAAACTTCCTTACATACTTTAATGTTAAGGGGACTAAGGTACGTAAGACTGACCTGAGCTTCTCCAGTTTAGAGCTGCCTAGCCCAACAGAAAGCAAAGAGTATAATGAACCCCACAGGATGTTGTCACTCAGCTCCAGTTCTCTTAGATTTGAGATGAGTGACTTGATAGCTGAGGCCATATTTTCACAGTCTGGTTGGGCGATTCCATCACCTGAGAGACTACAAACACAGAGAATGATCATGTTTACCAGAAACAAGAGCAGCAACTGTCTCTGTACCTGCATGTAGGGTTCCAAATTGAGGGGCTTATCCTAGGTTGGCTGCATAATATGCATTTTTTAGCTTATATGTTTGCTAGGATAGAAATTGGCTACATCCATTGGAAATATAAAACTTGAAAATATGGCAAATTTACACAGATGCATGATTACAACCTTGATTCCAAAAAAGTTGGGACAGAAAAAAATTCATCAAAATCAGAATTTAATGTTACAAAGCAAAAGTTTATTAAATTGAATGTTAACCTCTTAAAAACGCAACTGCCTGGGTTTAGGGGTAAGGAAAGAATTATGATTAGACCAAAAAAATGTTGTTGGTCCAATGCTACCCCTACCCTTACCTGCTGGCGGGCTGCTGGGTTTTAAGAAGTCAAATATACTGTCTTTGTCCAGTGGTCAGATGAATAATATATCATTATAGATTAGCAGATAATCACTTTCTGTGTAATTTACATTTTAGGCAATGTCCAAATGTTTTTGGAATCAGAGTTTTAGAAGATATTAAAAAAGATATATAGCAATACTATAAAAATTCAAAATGATAGTTTTACTAACCTCAGAGCTTCTAGGTTACACTGAGAGTTTAGCAGCCCATCAATCAAAACCTTTGTGCCTTTCACTGTAAAGTCACTATTTATCAGGTGCAGTTCAGTTAGCACAGAGTTTGGCATTCGAAGAGCTGAGGAGATTGTCTCACAAAGCCAAACATCAAGATTCACACCAGAGATTCTGTGGAAATTAAAAAACAAAAATGCAAAATCAGATAGTTTTAGATGCATACAAAAATGCACCCAATGCAGAAATATATAAATGTATACAGTGTTTTGTTGTGTTTGATATGTACAAAAATATTTACTACCTTCACCAAGGAGGTTAGGGTTTGGTTTGGTTTGGTTTATCTGTTTGTAAGCAGGACTAATGAAAAACTACTGGCCCGAGTTTAATGAAACATGGTGGATGGGTGCAGAACGAGCAAAGAAAGACCCCATTACACATTGGAGAGGATCTAAATCACGGGGCAGATACACTTATTTTTCACCTCTGCTATCATCTTAAGATAGGGCATTTAGGCTGAATTAATGACGTGTCTGAAATATTAGATAAAGGAGTTCCTGATCAGTTCTTTAGCCATTTCTTTTGCTTTTTGTTGTTACGTAAATACTAGAGACTAACAGCTTACATGTTGTTTAATCTCTCTTAGCATTTAAAAAAAATACAACATATCTTCCTTGTAGTATTTATACTGTTTTCTTATTACAACATGAAAACACCATGATGAGAATTTCCCCACTTGTAAAACGGGATAAAATCTGAGAAGCACATGAATGCATCGTTGGCATTTGAGGAGGTCTCCACTCTACTGGTACCATTCCAGTTATTGCTGTTTTTGTACAGTAAAGTGAATTAAGTAATTGTATGCAATGCATATAAACCACAGTTTAAGTTGTCAACCCACCTTGCTTTTCTGCTGTTCCTCACAGCTGGGACAAGCCTAAAAATACCTTTTGCTGCTGGTCTGTATTTCTTCAGGTTGAATTCATCTAGAGGTGTGTTTGACATTAGAATTGAGTCTGCCAGAACTGAGCACTGCACAGGGGAGAGCTGTATATCTGGATTATGATCTGGTTTCAGATACTTCTGCACAGTCTCGTGTAGGGAATTGTCTTTTAGCTCAATCAGACAGTGAACAAGGTTCAGACATCTTTCGGGTGAGCAGTCTCCTAAATCTATCTCTAAAAGACTCTTCCTAATTTCCCCAACACATTCAGAGTGTTCTTCTTCCTGATGAATCAGGCCTCCAAGCAGTTTTTGTGTTGATTGTAGGGACATGCCAATGAGGAACCTGAGGAACATGTCCAGTTCTCCTGTCTTTCTCAGAGTTGAATTGGCTATTGTAATTTCCATCAGCTCATCCAAGGGTAAATCAACTGGATCTGCATCCAAGATAGCCACGAGAGTTTCCTCAGACCCTTTGAGCAGGAAATTCTTGAGGCTTACAGAATCGATTTTTTTGTTTGCAAAACTGCGGTACACAAAAAGAGCAGCAAAGTACTCCTGAACCGTCAGGTGCACAAAGCAGTAGTGTTTCTTTCTGTAGAACACACTCTCTTCTTTGAATATCTGTGTGCACAACCCACAGTGAACTCCAGCTTGGGATTTGTCAATGCCATACTTCTCCAGGTCCTTGTCAGTGAATATGATTTTGCCTTCATTCAGATGCTCAAATGCCATCCTGCCCAGTTTAAAAATGAATTCTTCATTCCACTTGAAGATCTCCTCTCTATCTGACTCATTCTTCTTGTCGTACTTTTCGGTAGCTAGCTGCATTTGAATGCAAAGGAAGTGTGTGTACATCTCAGTCAGAGTTGCGGGTATGTTTATGTCTTCATCTTGAGCATTATCCATTTTATTCAGCAAGTGTGCAAGAACTTTTGCAGCAATCCAACAGAAAATAGGTATGTGACACATAATGAACAAGCTTCGGGACGTTGTAATGTTGTCAATGATTCTTTCAGCAACTGCCTTGTCTTCAACTCTGTTCCTGAAGTACTGTATTTTTTGTGGATCATCAAATCCTCTGACTTCAGTCCACTGGTGTACATACTGGCGAGGGATGCGCTGAACAGCCCCTGGTCTTGAGGTTATCCAGACAAGAGCGGATGAAAGAAGATGTCCCCGGATGAGGTTAGTCACCAGAGTGTCCACTGATGATATCTCTGTGAAATCTGTCAATCTTTCGACATTACTGAAATCCAATTGAAGCTGGCTTTCATCAAGACCATCAAAAATGAACAAAACATTGTGATTAGCAAATATTCTTGCACCTGCCAAGTTTTTAAGTTCTGGATGGAAATCTTTGACAAGTGTCTCAAGGCTATACGAACGGCCAATGACCAGATTTAGCTCCCTGAAGGGCAGCACAAAGATGAGTTTCAAGTTCTGATTGGCTCGCCCATCTGCCCAGTCAAGGATGAACTTCTTCACAGACACGGTTTTCCAATGCCAGCAATTCCCTTTGTCATCACGGTTCTGATTTCTCTCACTTCTCTTTTGTCTTGCTCAGATGAAACGTTACCTTCTGATGTACTTTGCAGTACAAAGATGTCATTGCAGTTGATTTTAGTGTCTTTGGCTGTTTGATACCTTGCCTTTTCCTCAATCTCCCGGATCTCATGTTCTGTATTGACATGTTCACTCTCGCCCTGTACAATGTGCAGCTCTGTGTAAATTTTGTCCAATGATTGTTTACGCTGATCATCTTTTTCAGTGCCTTCAAGCTCGTATCTAAACCTTCTCCTCAGATCTTCTTTGTGTTGTATGATTATTTTTTTGATGACACCTTCAGCTGCAATAGAAAAAGTGCAGTGATGTTAAAGCACAGACAAAGCATTTTGAGGAAAACAGCATTGTTTAAACTGTGTAGTACATTTGATTCTGTTAATGTATAAAAATGCAACAATGCTGTATCATCTAGCATGGTCTGTGTTTTATGGCTGAATAGTATCTGCTACATCAACCAGTTCTCATTGCCACCTTGTCACCTACGGAGCTTGGTCAGGAACACTTGGCAAACAAAACTATTTGGTCTTGTTTAGGTAACAGAACTGCTTGGTTAGGTTTAGGAAAAGGTTGGGTCAAAATAGACTTGTTCTGCAAGTTACAATACAAATGCTACAAAAGTTAACCAATCAACGTAAATAAGTCAACATGAGTCTGTAGGACCTGTCTAACCACCTGGTTTTCCTCCATATGCAGACTTTCTCTCTGCCTTGAGTGTTGCTATCAGACACCGAGGGCAGAAACAAAGCATCAGTATTTGACAACCTGACAATGAGAACGGTCTGGACATGCATGTTTAAGTCAATAACTACCACACTAACAATTATAAACATCATATTATCATCATACTTTAGACAAAGACTTAAACAGAAGTGAACCCATCAAAAAGGCATCACATACTTTGACATATCTCTGGTTGAATTTCCTGGAGGATCTTATAGAAGGCAGACTTGGCTTTTACAGTTGTGAGGATCGAGTAGAGTTCCCTCATCTGATCTTGGCTGGTGCGGGCAGCCTTGATGTTATCGTACATCTCTTTATGCATTATGTTCAGCTGGAGCATTTGATCAGCAATTGGCATCACTGATTTGACCACCTGAATAAGTTTAGCCCTGTTGTTGGCAACCCATTCAGCTTCTTCTAAAAACATGAACAAAAGGACACACGTTGTCAAATTTTTTTTTGACACAGGGTATCTGGAGTGCAAGTATTCAGCAGAATGAATGGCCTCTAAAGCATGTGCAGCATTTTTGTGATGAGAATTTTATTAAAATTAAGATTTGCTGGTCAAACTATTAACCTTAACTCACCTTTTTCAACAGTGATGGCTGAAGCAGGGTTATGAGTTTCAGAGAGAGGAGGACTACAAAAAAAGAAGTAACAGTTAATGGTTATAATTGTTAGTACTAGTAGTATGGTAACCATTTCACCAGTCAGCCTCTGTTCAGTACTTTTGATCCTATCTGGGCCAAGGTTATAATAGTTTTAGATTTGTCATTATAGTTTAGTTTTAGTTAGTTTTGACATTGTTTTTC
>CAFUXE010000767.1:491741-506941 GCA_903364295.1 Serranus cabrilla | reverse complement strand
TTTATGTTATGGCCGAAAAAAAAAACGACATGCTATAGTATCACTTTTTGAAAATTGGGCCATTTCGCAACATGGTGTTTTTCTGTCATTTCTGTATAGATTATGCCCTAATATGTATCAACACACTGAAATTGGGACATTTTAAGGATTTTTAGGCATTTTACGGAATTTTAAAGTTTGACCACTTTTGACAAAACACGTCATAATATGGTGTTTTTCTGTCATTTTTTAAAAACTTTCACCCTGACACGCATCAACAGACTAATAAAGCTATCCTGCAAATTTGGTGCATTTTGAAAACATTTTATGTTTTGGCTGAAAAAAAACGACATGCTATAGTATGACTTTTTGAAAATTTGGCCATTTCGCAACATGGTGTTGTTTAAAAACACATGTTGAGAAATAAGAGGTTTATTTAAAATTCAAACAATATACAGGAATAGCTTTTTACAAAATGTTCAGTATATATATATATATATAAAAAATTGCACATAGTTTATATATACATATATAAACTATGTGCAATTTTTTGTGAAGTACTTTGAATTAATTCAAGTAATTTCCTGAAGTACAACAATAGCTTAAATTCTTATGGCATAATCAATTTTATACAGTCTATTGGCATAATACAATTCCAATTCCTTAATCACAAGATTAAGTAAATCCATGATGTACAAAATAGAAAGTAATAATGTAATCAGTAATATCTTGGATTATAAAAGAGCAAATCCCTTTTACATATTAAAAATAATACAAAATCCTTAACTACAATATTAAATGCAAAATTCCTGAATTACACAATTCATTACATTGCTGAAGTACAAAAATAGGCAACGACCTTATGACAGAAGCAAAAATCCTAATCATACAAAATATGCAGAATCCTTCATATAAACAAGACAGACTAGGACAGGACAGCAGTCTATCACAGGGCTGACACATAGAGACAGACAACCATTCACACGCTCACTCACACCTACGGGCAATTTAGAGTCACCAGTTAAACCTAAGCTGCATGTTTTTGGACTGTGGGAGGAAGCCGGAGTACCCGGAGAGAACCACACACACACGGGGAGAACATGCAAACTCCACACAGAAGGGCTGCAGGTGGGGATCGAACCCACAGCCCTCTTGCCAGCTTCATCGAAAATAATAATAATAATAAAACAACAATGAATATTCAGTGAATTCCTAAAGTACAAAAATAAATCTGATTCTTATGGAATAAAATAATTCCTCAGTTAAAAAAGTAAATAACTCCCTCAAGTAGAAAAAAAAGCAGTTCTGAAATCACCAAAATACTAGTACAAAATTTTGTTGAATCCTTATGAAATAAAAAACATCCTTTAAAACGTATTCTCAAAATTACTCAATTATAAACATAATTAAATCCCTGAAATGTAAAAAAAAAAAAAACATTTTAAAGAGGTAATCCTTAAGTCCAACCTTAAATGCAATTCTCTGTTGTCACTGTCATTGACAAGATGAAATTGGTGTGAAAACAGCCTCTGATTTTTAACATTTGACTGAGTTTTTCAGCTATATGGCATTTCATCACAAACACCAACAGATCTTAGACATGACTGATGACCAGATGTCGCCAAATATCATATACACATTAAACATTGCAATACAGAATTTAGAAACTATTTCACAATTTCATCTTATATTTGTGTTTTTAGGTCTTTAGTGGGAAGCGATGGGATTGGGAACATGTTATGGATTTGGTCTTTTCGTTCCAAGAGTAAGAAAAATATAGCATAAAATGTAATAAAACAAATGCTGACTTATAAGGAGCTGCTCGGAGGTGCTACTCTGCTCCCTGAGCTCCTTCCTCTTCAGTCGGCGCTTCTTCAGCGCCAGGAACACCATGGTTACAATAATCCAGCTCAATGTTCTCCTGGCTGCCTGGCTTTTGCCCCGTGCTGGCCTGGGGAGACATGACAGCACACAGAGTTCCTGCATCACAGCTCTCCTCAGTTAAATCAAACAGAGTGCATCGTCTAAACGACAGTACCTTATAGTAGAAGTATAAGGCAGCATTCAGCAACAGCAGAGTCAGCAGCAGGACGGCCACTCTGATGATAAACGGTGTTGGATCTGTTGGATCTGATGAAACACACAGAGAGAACACACAGTGAGGTCATGAGTGAGGTTTGAATGAGAATGATTGGTTTCCAGGATAACTCTCCGTGTGACATGTCTGAGCCTGCTGCCCTTCCTGCTTCTGTCCAGAGGAGGGAGTACTCTTGAATACCGTGAGTTAGGGGCTCAGGCTGCTATGACAGATGTAGTTTGATATTGTTCACATCAGAAGGTGCTTCTCACTCTGTTCTCAGGGAACAAAAGTTATCCTGGTAACCAAACATGCTCTGTCCTACAGTTCATTGTTTGCTGTTGTCATTTATACACTTTGTGTAGGTTGGGTTACTACACTGAACAAGGACTGCACATATATGACCTGTGAAACACAATGACGGCAGTCACACCAGAAACAACATGTATTAACTCTGTTGTCAGGTAATCATTTTCATTCTGTTTGGATAAATCATCTTTTCCAAACCTGCATCTAAACATTCAACCTACCTAAAACAGTAAGAGAGAGCAGACAGCTCTCCGAGGAGAAGTTATGAGTCAAGACATGGACGTGATAAACACAGCTGTAGCTTCCTTGGTGGGCGGGCTCTGCAGCGTTAAACAGGAAGTCTGCAGAGTTATTGACAGCTGGCTGGGTGTAGTTGATCGTTGAGTTGGAGGAGGTGAAGGTGAGCTGGAAGGAGCCTCCTGGGTACTGTGGCTGGATGGAGCAGCTGACAGTGAAGTCAGAGCCCCTGAACACCTGAAGCCCATGCGGCTGGGAATTGAACACCCCGTCCTTAGAGGAAGATGCAGAGATGGTGGGCTGATGGAGCAGGTCTGTAAACACATAGAGAAAAAGATGTGATGTCAGAGGTCTGACTATCACAGACAGACAGACAGGCAGAGTTCTACACGTTCTGGATAACTTTACAATTCGGTCTGATAGAAACCTCAGATTGTCACTGTGAGACTTTAATGTCAGAGATTATGTCAGAGATGAGGATACTGATACTTATACCTGAGCAGGTGACCTTTAGTAAGACAGAAGATGACATTGGTATTACACTGTCCCTCAGAGATTCAGACTGAACAAAGAATGGGCTCATCCACCACACAGGTCTGGTTGAGGGCTCCTCTCTCGATCCCACAGTAACAGCAGAGCCACAGCCGAGCTCTCTGCAGGCAGCAGCTGCTACCCTCAGGTTCCAGGCAGGATCACTTTCATACATTGGTCTCCACTCTCCCTGTTTCACCTGCAGTGTTCCTGCACAGGGACTCTCTCCTCCCACCAACCTGACAGGATCTGAACAGAAACAAGAGAGTCATCAGTAAAAGAATAAAGTGGGTTTCATCAGAATGGAAATTAAACAACTCAAAGCTGCAGCTCCTCTTCTACCTGAGCAGGTGAGTCCAACAGCTCTGCCAGGTGAGCAGGTGTTTCTATCTGAGCCTGAGCTTCTACAGTCCAGGAGAGCAGACTCATTTCCTCCACACTGGAACTCTTTGGTCCACTTTGCAGCCTCCACTTCTCCATAGAGCGCCCCCTGGAGGACTGAAGGAGCCCCACAGCCAAGCTCCCTGCAGACCACCTCTGCATCCTGCTGGTCAAAGTCTTCTTCACACACTGAGGACCAGATCTGGTCAGACTTCACCTCCAGTCTGCCTGAGCACAGGCTGGTCCCTTTCACCAGCCTGACAGATTCTGGCAGAGAGAGACAAAAGACAAAAGACACCAGACAACACATAAAAAGATGTCAAGAGGCAAGAATTCATTGATTCAGACTGGACTCAACACATCTCCAGCATAAGTTCATGATAAACAACAGAGCACATATATATATCTATAATACCACTGAGTGCATCAATTTTACCTTCACATTTGCATAATTGTTATCAGTTTTTGAACACTTTCAAGTTGTTTTTCAACAATAAAAAAACAACATATTCAATGTGTTAGATATCTGTGCTGTGTCTAAAAGGCTTTGGCAAGCCTCTTGACTCATGTTTTTGAACAAGTCACACTTTGCACTCCAGTCAGCTCACACTTAGCACTCCTGTCAAATTGCAAGCGCCAAGCCAAGGCTGATTTGCCTCTGACCTGAGTGGTGGTGGGGAGGGGGAGTTGTGCAGTGTGAACAAGGCATAAAGTGGCAATCAAAGAACCTGATGATGAAAACCTGAAGCTAAGAAAGCTGAAGAAAGCCTTCAGGATGGTACATGGGTTAGAGACTCCTGAAGGAGCTAACTTATGTGTTTTAAATGTTTTGATATACTGAGAGCACTACTCCTCAGACTCTTTCATGACTGCTGAAGACAATCCACTGCTATTCTGTGGTGCATGTGTGAACTTTGCTATATTAGGGTCATAGTTGATGTTTACCTGAGCATTTGAGAATCATGATGAAGTAAGAGTAACCTGCTGTTGCACACTCCCTCAGAGAAGATCCAGACTGAACACATTCAGCGCTGATCCACCACACAGATGTTGTGAAGGCCCTCAGTCTCGCTCTGACAGAAACAGCAGAGCCACAGTCCAATTCACGGCAGGCAGCAGCAGCTGTCCTCAGGGTCCAGTCAGAGTTACCTTCACTAACTGCTCTCCATTCTCCCCGTTTCATGTGCAGTGTTCCTGCACAGCGACTGTCTCTTCCCACCAACCTGACAGACTCTGAACAGAAACAAGAAAGTCATCAGTAAAACAACCAAGTTTAATAAAGAAGAGTTTAAGCTAAAACCTATCAGCTGATGCTGCTGTACTGATATTTCTGTTTACCTGTTTGGTTGTTTGTGCCATCGGCCTGGAGTCCTAGAGAAACACACAAGGATTTAATAGTAATCCATATGTTTTGAAAGTATTTGCAATTTTTCAATGTTGTTACTGTTTTATTGAGACTATTAAACCAGCATTTACAAACTACTTTTTACTGAAATTGTGTATAGGATTTTGAGACTGCTTAAAGCATGGTGTATACAAAATACATGCAATATATTGGAATAAGGGTAATGGGATTATATTCACAGGAAGTATAAAACATTTTAGCATTGTCACTTTGAATTACAAAATGTTTGGTTGCGAATAAAAAAGTTAAACATGATTTTGTCGAAATGCTTGACAACAACTTGTATATTTTTGTTCAGGACATCTGTCCTGATGTCAAATGACTCTTCTGCATAACAAAGAAGAATGATATAAACTCATATACGAAGACAGCACTTAAATAAGTATGCAAAGGGAAAAAAAATACATTTACAATGAATGCAGAAATTAGCAAGTACATTTAAAATACATAAAAAAGAAAATGCAAAAACATAAATTTCAAAACTCATGAAATGAAAGGGGAAAGAAAAAAGCTAATTAAACAGAAATGTCGATGATTGTCATATTTTATCAATAAATAATGCCTACTTAAAAAAAAATATCTTTGGTTAATTTATTGGCATATTAATTTATTTTTCAAGTTTCAAGAAAGCAGCATTCGTCCTCCGTATGCGTGAGCAGTTCGTTCTCTGATTTAAAGGTTCAGTACAAATATAAATAACATCACCATTAAAACAGAGTCCTACCAAAGCTCCACAGCAACAGCAACAGAACCAACAGGTGATCCACGTGCGGGTCGACCATTTCTTTGCCCGTTCGTTTTCCTGTCTGTGCTCTGCACTTAGGACATCACATGTGATGTGCTCAGTGTTTATCTGCGGACAGGAAGAGGAACTTTGATTAGATATGACGCTGCTGGCGGATTACAGATTACAGGACTGTGCTGAATGTTCCTATCAGATTAATGCAGTCAGTTTTATTAATTTCCGATAGATGTGAAGATAACACCAGCAGAGAGTCAGTCAGAGGAGACTGAATTTTAGCTAAAACTAACAATTTGCTCAATTGGGAGGCATGGTTCACATCAGCAGATGCTTCTTGTTTATAGCAATCTCAAAAAGTTTGAGTGTTTTTTATAGGTCAAAGTAGCTCTACTCCTTAGTCAAATCAATAATAACAGCAGAGGTGGTTCACTAAGGATAAGTTTATTACAGAAAGAAAGTATTAAAGGGGACCGGTGGATGGGTGGTGTTGGGCCATGGGTCCAAAGGGGGGTTTGAAACGTCAAGCTGCTTCTTCTGTCTGTCACAGCAACACAGGAAAAGTAGTCCTGGTCCGCTGTGGACCTCAAATGTTCTACCTGCTTCCACCAACTTGTTCTTTACTTCTCTTGGAATCAACTTTTCTCTGGTATCTAAGCAGTTTCTGAGCCCAAACACTCACAGATGCATCAACCTTTCTGGTATCTTTCTCTTTTTTTTCTTGAAGTGTATTTAATAAGTTTTTAAAGGCATTGACAAAGAAGAGAAATTAATAAAAGTAGCTGTGACATACAGTTGCGTTGTTGTGCTGGGATCACAGCAGCCATGGCGCCAATCAGTGTCACTGTTGCAATGGAAAACATGACATGAGAGGAAGTTTATTTAATATGTCCAATTTACATGCAGGGTAAACTTTTATTCTGTGTTATTTTATTTTTAAAACTTTGGAAATATCCACACTCATTCTGATTTTGATGCATTCTGTTTTTAAAATTGTTCCCAACATTTTTTTTCTTTACTCACACATATTTCATGACCACTGTTGGAGGGAGCACAAGACTGCTTTTTGCAATTGTGCACATAATAATAAATAACTTGAAAGTGGAATTATGCAAGCTGCTCTAACTGCATATTTGTAAACAAAATACTGTTTTATGAACAACAGAAAAACAACGCCTCCCTAAAGAGCTGAGTTGATGAAAATGTTAAACCTCAAAGAGGTTTTTTGAAGGAAAATATACCGTATACTTACCGACATCCAAGTGATTTTCATATCACTTTCAACGTGGAGCAAGTATTGCATTGCTATTAGAAATGACTCCAGAACCAATACATTTATAAAAACAACAACCAGGCAGATCACTTTGATTATGCTTTTTAATTGATGAGATATATTTGAACAAGTCTGTCGATGCTACTCAGCTGACCATGAGACCATGAAGCCGGCCAGAGTTCATTCATTATATAAAATATAAAAACAATGAAAAGACAGTGATTTGAAACAGACATGGGCAGGACTTAGAAAACAGTGACAACTTGATCATCCAATGGTCCTCATGTTGGAAATGTCTGCATGTGTGTGTGCATGTTTCTGCCCGTGTGTATGCCAACTGCTTGATTCTTAAAGTGCAGACAGTATGTAGTATGTGTGTGTGTGTTTGTACTTGTGTGTTAGGGTACGAACAAATTCAATAAATAGAAAAGTCAGACACATTTCATTCAGGAAGAAACAGTTTGGTCAAAGAAGAAGAGGGGAAATGTCGACAACATGTCTGTTTCAAATATGGGCCAGGCGTGTACTGTGCGTTTTACATCATGTGTGTAACACTGTCTAATACTGTTCATCAGTACACAAACACACACAAACACCCACGGACAGCCTTGAACAGACAAGAGGCACAAAAACTGTATCCAGAAGACGCCTGGAGTCGCAGTGTGTTCACGTCCGGCAGGTTTGAGTTTGAAAGTCAGACGTCTGTTTGAACCGTTCATTAGACTCCATGAAGCTCCACCTCCAGCATCACCGCTCAACACAAGTTGTCCATTTGAC
This sequence comes from Serranus cabrilla, assembly GCA_903364295.1. Taxonomy (NCBI): domain Eukaryota; kingdom Metazoa; phylum Chordata; class Actinopteri; order Perciformes; family Serranidae; genus Serranus; species Serranus cabrilla. The sequence goes on along the minus strand of CAFUXE010000767.1, from coordinate 499,233 downwards.
AGCGTCTCAGTTTTGGAGGTGAACGCAGCTCGCCAGGTCAGAGCTGCAGTCCAAATCAGACTGTGGGGTTTTTCCCAGTCGTCGTCCCCTGCTGCTGCTGGAGGTACGTGGGCCGTTTGATGCGAGGTTTCCTGCGCTTGGGTTTGCTCTTGGCTTTTGTGAGCTGGACCACGAAAAAGGAAAGGACCACCATCGCTCCCAGGAAGGCAAACACTGGGATGGTCTGACCCACCTCTTGGTTGTAGCGACCGGGCATTATCCCTGAGGGGACGAGGTCACAGGTCACATCTTTAACTTACGCATTCCCCTTTTTTCATTTGAACTCCCTGGTATATAAGTTTATACATATGCTGCATTACTGCATTTTTAAAGAAACATACTCAAATTTGTCACTTTTGCTGAAGGGAAATTCTGCTCTATTGGTGATAAAACTGTCATTTTATACAATCTTTTACTGATAACAATTAGCTACCTGGATAATAAAAGATGTAAAATTAAAGAAAAACTGATGCGTGACAAATCTTGTTCTATTATATTTGAGAGCAGGCGGATATCTCCAACACTCGGTAACTCAACTAACTTGGTAAACAGCACAACAGGTAGGAGAAAATATGGATTTTCGATTTTTGGGTAAACTGTGCCTTTAAATTAAAGGTTAGAAAACAGAGCACACAATCGCTGTGCAGAAATGTGTTAAAGAACAAGAAGAACGGCTCCCGAACCAAGTCAAGTCAGACTGTAAAGTAATAAGTGAACTGTGAGTTACCTCCTGGGATGTCCCAGGCCCCGCTCTCCCCCGGAGACAGAGGTCTGACCTGGGGACGGTAAGCCCTCACGTTGGGTAGAGCCACTTTGTCCAGATCCACTGAGAGAAGCTTCTGGTGCTTCCACAGGTTACTGAGAACACACAGGGACAGAAAGAAACAAGAGGGAGAGAGGGTGAGACATATTCTAATGTGTACTGTGTTTATATGAGCATGTGAGGAATCTCTCTCAAAACCAACGCTCGACATTGATTTGGTTTTACTTTATATACTTTTACTTCTCCCTGTTGACTGGATGGGGAAAAAGAAAGTTGCTGCCAAGAAGGGACTTAGGCATCTAGTTTCACAGCAGTGTGTATCAGCAAAAAGAACAGTGGCAGTGTGTGCAGAGCCCTCGTAATAGGAAACAAGAGGAGGCTGATCAAAAATAATGCACAAGTTGCACCTCTACCAGTGATCTAATATTGTCTGCAGTTGCAGTACTTCACATGTAAGGTTGAAGAAGTGAATGGAAATAATTTTGTTTTACGCTGATTCATTGTTGTTGGAAAAAGACTGTTGGCTGCCGGAAAAAAAGCCATGTTAGTGTTGACTGCCTGTTGGGAGACATGTATCTTCCTCTGCTTAGCTCTGTTGACCGTAGCAGGGTGCACAAACATAATAAATTACTATAATCTCTTAAAGACTAGCTGAGAAATCTGCCGTGTTCAAACTGAGCACCACATACAGATTTCCTCACCAGAAAGTGAGAAAAAAAGCATCAAAACACTAAACATGAAAACTGATGTCTGAGAGGAGCCGAGCAAATGATAATTAAGCATCATAAATATAGAAGAGTTTGTTCGATTTATGATTTTGCTGTCAAGTTTGATTTCATACAAGCCGGCTGAACCAACGTTTGTCATTATGACGCTGACTGGAAAGTTAAAAGTAGCCTAAATTAGCAGCCTCAGCCGACGGCGTCCTGGTGCTAAATCCAACTTGTATTGCATTAGTAATAACCAATGTGACACCATGATTAACATAATTTGTTTATCTATAAAAGGACTAAAGGAGTCTCTGGTCTGGGCGCCTGCTGAGCCGAGGCCAGCAACATGAAGGAGATCAAATGTCTTTACAGGTGGGAGGGGAGTGACGCGCCGAACGCATGCGGTGTTTGTTATCTAGAAAGTTCATGTGTTCTTTGGGAGACGAGACGAGACGGACGAGTCATGGCAGCTACCAACGTACAGCAGGAACAGGTTATTAACATCCGCTGTGACACAGCTGGAGCGAGTGCTTGGTGCCACCTTTACAGAATGTTACTGTCCATCACTGTGGACGCTTACATCCTTATAGTTTTCCCTAAATGGAGTGGACGGCCCTCTGGAGGTGCATTACCACCAGGGGGACTACAGTCACTACACTCTCATTCAGGGGCTCTCTCAGTCTCACTACCACACTAATGCCAGAAAAAGTAGTGTTGCACCAATACAGAGCATGTTAAATGCCAAAAATACCAGGAAGTCCTCTTGCATTTTGCAGTTTTAAAGCCACAGTGATTTTCTGGCTATTCTGCCTCACAATCCTCTGCACAGCGGAAGATACGTCACATAAACTGAGGCGCCGACAGTCTGATGACAACTCACAGACAGACAGAAGCCGCAACAGATATGAGCAAGAGGATTAAAGTTTGAGGCATAATGTTATGATGAGGTAGCTTGTCCATGTTGTACACATACTGCTTGCAGCAGTAAGTTCTTTGTAAGGGCAGCTGCAGAACGTACTAACAGTAAAAAGAAAACACCTGCTGACTCTTCCTGAGTCAGGTGCTAGTGGTAAAATTCAGTATTTGGCTGAATATCAAACCGGTTGACAGCTGTTAAAATGGCCCGACCCGAAAATACAGATATGATTAAAAGAGAATGTTGTGAATTAAAACCTTTCGACTATGAACTCATTCATGTTTCATCAGTCCTACCTGGGTGCTGTCTCATTGAGGGGCTGTGGTTTTGCCCAAGACAGGTGGGGGCATGCTGGTAGTGGGCGGGGCTTCGGGTCTCCCAGGTGAGCCTCTAAAACTTTGGAGTAGCGGTAAAGATGGTTACCTGGAAGAATGGACAGAATACATAAATTAATAATCATTATATCTGGAAAATTTGAAGAAAAAAATTATAATCATAATACTGTGAGTCAAATTAATTTTTAACTTTGTTTACTGTGCAAAGAAAGAAACAGAAATGTTTAAATGTATAACATGTATTATAAACATGATATCAATACCTAATTTTATGATATCAGTCATTGTCAAAACCAGCATAAAGCTGCATCCCCTTATCTATCTTTTTGCAGTGCATTTTCGTTGCTCACCTTCCAGTCTCTGTGGCAGTGGGCGCTCGGTTCCTGTGGGCGGTGCTACCCTGCTGTGGGAGTGGCTGAGGCTGGGAGGGGTCATACTGTAGGAAGTGTACTGAAGGAGAGCGTCGAGCAGCCAGAAACAGTCTGACAGAGCAAACACAGCAAATATTCATCTATAGGCTCAGCTGGTCCCTTAGAACAAAGAGTGGAAACGCACACACACACGAAGACACGAACACACGAACACACACACACACTATGAGGTGAGGTTACCTTTCTGTCTGTGACTGTCGTCTATACAGTTGGAGTCACCGTACAGAGCGATGCGACCTCCCCCATCAGATGGTGTTTGGTACAGTCCCAGGATGGGAACCCCCTCCACCACTGTTGTCTCCTGCTTTAACACCTCCAGACCTGTGAAAACAACACGCACACATACAGCACACACGCCTGGTGTCATGTCTGAACTGAAGACACACAGATGAAAAAGTTGCCTGTCAGCCTGCATTGTGTTACACTGAGCTGGGTTCAATACTTTAACAGAGGCGCTGGTACCTTGGTCCTTTAAATTTTTGGCAATCACTATTCCATCTTCTGGGAAACGGGCGATGCTGCAGCCTGAGGCGTAGTACACTGAGAAAAAGAGAGAGAATGTACTAATTAAAAAAAAAGAAAGTGAGAATAAAACAGAAGTAAAGGTGATCAGGGGAATAATAAGAAACTGAAGAGTGTGTGTGTCTCTTACTGTCATGATCGGCCAAAGTGAAGTCTCCCTCGTACAGCCCGTCACTGAAAGCCATCCCCCACACTGAGATCAGGTCGTTCAGAGCTGGAACGTTAGCGCCCCCTGTGTCCGGCATCCACCACTGCCTGTAGTTACATCAACAAAACCATCTGTACATCAATTCACATAGGCAGCACAAATATAAATCTACATTCATAGAGAGCAAACATCACCCATTGTTGCTAATTTGTTGACAGAACTTTTAAATTAACATCTGCCACAAACAGACTTAAGGAAAATTAGGCATTACATCATTTTCATAGAAATTGATCAACATAATATAATCAACCTCAACAATAATCAACATAAAATCCAAAACAACGTGGCATAAATAACTGCAGGTTAATAACAAGAATACTAAGGATAAAAATTTGACAGTAGCAGTAAAATGATGCCGTGAACAAGCTGAGCTCCTAATTCAGCTTTCTGCATCAGGCTTTATTTGTCCTGTAAAGGCAGCAGTGAATGAACAAATCTGAAAAGAACCATTCAATTAAAACTGCATTACTCAGCATAATATTTTGAAGCCATAAAGACTAAATTTAACTCTATTTAAGACGTTTAATCCAATGGATACAGTGCAACAGCCTGGGTGGGATATGAATGGAGCAGCGAAGAGTCGAGTAATTTTTAGCTCTGCATGAGGAGCTCTGAATCTGAAAAGTCGTGATAAATTACATCTATTACATAGTGAGGAGACATGCAGTCCAACGCTGCAGAGAGGGAGTCGGACAGACACTGTGATACAGCAGGCTGTTAAATACACAACACAGCTCATCTTGCTTTCATTGGAACGTAAAGCTGCTTCTAAACTAATAGCTGTCTTATTATTGAACTCTCTCATAATTAAGGAAGAGAGTACACAAATTACTTTAAAGAAAAAACAGAGGGAGCTTCCCATAAGAGCAATCACAGTTAGGGAGACCCGCTGCAAAGTTCCTACTAATGAAAAAATCACTCTGCACAACTAATTGAATTTGTTTGGAATTAATGCGGCTTCATTTTCCAAAATTATATTAAACAAGCACATTTGCTATTCATGAAATGAGTCTTATAATGCCCTGAACATTTGTTTCCCAACCAGCTTGTTGATTGAGAAATCATCACTGTGAGTGATGGAGTCCTGTAAGAACACGTCCTATGCTGCCAAAGCTACAACAGTTTTTGTTATTTCACATGATTTAATGTTATTATCTCAGCTCCTCTCACTGGTTTGAATTGGCCAAAGCTCAGTTGGTGTCTGTCCACCAATCAGGATTTGAGTCATTATCTGATGACAGTTGGTAGGTTGTTTTATTTTAGTCAACCTCCAGTGGAGCCAAAACAACACTGTAATGATGAAGCACAAACCAATAAAGAGGAATTCTGCTCATTTTACACATCAGAGTCTCTTTATAGGTGAAGAAAGGGTTTATTTAATAACTTGTGGTGATGTGTGAAGCTTGATAAATGTCAAGTGATGTTAAATGAGTCAGTTGGTTGGGTATGGACCATAGAGCGGACCATGGTATGAAATCTACAGGTTTGAAAATGAAAACAATCTTGGCATGTGGAGTTGAAATTGAGGGTAATAGTTTGAGGATACTAGCAAACACACCCCAATCTTAATTTGGACTGTTGGGTAATGTAGTTTGGATATCTCTGGTTCTTCTGCCTCAAATGTGACATCCTTTTCTGTAGCTGTCCATTGTGAGACAATGCGTAGAATTGCAATGCTCTATTGATGACATACTCTTTAAATAATATATAAACAATGCAATTTCTTACTATAATAGATGCTGTTTTGCTGTCAGAACCTGGTGATCAAGAATATTAAATTACATATGTTGAATTTAATGTAAGTCCCTGACAACTTGGTTGGAAATCTGAAATATTTCTCTCAACATAAAAACAATTGTGACCCTTAAGTATTAAGTTAAAATCAGCTAAATTAAATTTTGTCAGAAAATGTCCTTTTAAACTGTTTTATTATTGTAGTTTATGTAGGACCCTTATCTCTCATAGTAAGAGCTAAGAAATTAGGTTGTATTGCCTTTAACATAAGCCAGTGCTGTTGCTATGTTATCCATAATGAGCAGGAGAAACATGTCAGAGACGGGTGAATACCTGGTGTTTTCATCATAGAACTTGACCTTCCTCATGACCGACGTATTGTACCAGTCACTGAAGATAATGAGGGACAGGCCGTTGTCGATGTCTCTCCTCAGCTTGGTGATCTCTTCAGGGAAATACTCTTCCTCGCTGTCAACCATCAGCAAAGTGCCTGCAGAGACACAACAGCAAACAACCCATTAGCTTGTTATCTTCTGCTCGTCCACACAGCTTTCGGAGAAAACAAGCTTCATTAAGTGCCTGGAGCTGTGGTCGTCCTCTCATTCTGTTGTGTGTTTGCAGACTCTGTGCTCTTACCGTACTGGCTGGCATCGAAGCAGGTGATGGGAGCTCCCAGCACCTCCACAAAGTATCCCATACTCCTCAGGTGCTGGTACATGTCCCTGAAGTTAGTGTGGATGTGGTCTCCATTCCTGGAAACAAAACATAATTAATGACATGTCAGCTGATTAAGGTCAAAAATGTAAAATATCCAGAGAATTAATGCAAAAATATTTTTTTTCAAGATAAAAGTCAACCAAATCAGAAAAAGGACACAAGATGGGTGAAAAAGGCTACAGACATCAAGTGAACATCTCACACGCACCAGTCCAGTGGGTCGTTCTTCATGCGGAGGTTGTCTCGGGGAAAGTATCCCGGCGGGTAGCGCAGGTTGTGGTACTGGTCCCACAGCACCCTCTTACTGCGCGGGGGAGTTGGCACAATCTTCACCTTAATGGGCAGTTTGACTGTAGAGGTCAGCTCACCGCCAACTTCAGACTGCAGGGGTCAGAGGTCAAGATGATGAATGGGCCATAACTCAACTAGAGTATTTCATTACACAGTGTAGTTAAAATATAACACTGATTTATAACCCGTTGGTGCTTCTGAAGTTGCAAGTGAAGAGGGCGGATCAGAAGTAGCTCAGTTAATTCAAATACAAGTTACAGCCTGACAGTTAAATGTCTCCACCAACCAGTCAAGATGCAGTTTACATCAGCGCTGGGATGAAATGCTTTTCTCGATACTATCACAATTCTTGCGCGGCAAAGCAATTTGTACTGTGATTTAGAGAAATATTAGTATTTTACTTTTTTAATAGCGTCCCTACTGACTTAAGAAAGGGGAAATTAATCAATAACTGATAAAGATTTCTTTTTAACAGGAATGAAAATAGTTTTATTAACTTTATTAAATAATATTCAACATTGTTACATTATACAAACAATGTATGTATGTTTATGTTGCCAGCTAATTCTATACAATTACTCAGAAAATAAATCATTCCTGTTCAGTTATAGTCATTTACCAACTATTTAAAAAAAACAGAATAACAAATTAAAAGCAAACACCATTTCTAAATCACGGCAAGTAACGTTTTCTGCATTTGAACATTTCTACACTGGATAAACCCTTTCCTTCGGCCCTGCTGTCAGCATAAAGACTTAAAAGTATGAGTTACTAAAACTAAACCGACATATCTGTGTTTAAGAGAAAAAGGGGTGAGATGCAGATC
>CAFUXE010000767.1:462908-481244 GCA_903364295.1 Serranus cabrilla | reverse complement strand
ACTTCACATTAAGATATACAATCCTTTCCTAGACCACAAACACACTGGAGAGAGAAATGCATCCTCTGACTCTACAAACAAAGAGGCATTCTGTGAACTGTAGCAGACAAACAGCTTTCTGTATCTTTTCAGAGTTTTAGATTTCTCTGGAAAACGTGCCAACCTGAGAGACACTGTGATCCTTTTTCCTACACAATAACACCATATTGTCAGACTTACAGGGAATGTATTTGAGCATGCGGAACACTTTGCGTTGCGGTGTCACCCTCTTGATGTAAGGGTGGTCCTCTAAGGTCAGCAGGCTGCTGGGCGAAGCTTGACGGATGTGGACCAGCTCAAAGTCGCTGGGGAAGTTGGAGGCTGGGTTTTCTCTGGGAACGATGTGCCACTCCAGTGCTCCGTCCCCGGCGTTCCGCAAGGCGCTGCTGATGTACAGGCTGCGAGCTTTGGCCGAGAAATACCCTGTAAACCCAATGATGTACTCTGGAGAGACAGAGAGGAAGATGCTTTAAAGAACAGACAGGACAGGAGATGTGCAAATTAATAATGTGTATTCAAGTGAGCAACATTTTATTGGAGCCGCAGTCCAGTGAAAGCAGGTTCAAGCTCTTTGTTAGCCCATAACGATTCTGCTGACTGCTGAAGAGAGCTGTGGGGTAGAAATGCCTAAAATATCCATCAGTTGTGAAGCCAATTAGTGATACACTATCTCTACACACAGGTCTAAAACAATCGACTGTCATTAATTAACATTCAATAGTATTAAAAGTACTGAAGCTGTGAAAAGGCAACATTCCAGAAAGAAAAGAAACATTAAACCCTAAAAGCAACAAAAACAACATGAAGACTGTGTAGGTCTACACGGTAGGTAAACCTTTAAGAATAGTTATAATAATGTACATTATTACAAATGTATTGGTATGCATTTACTGACTTTTTCTGTACTAAGAAACATAAGAAAATACATTTAAGTTTGGGTGCCTAGGTTTTTTTCTCTCCTGCTGTGGTATCTAAAGAGATATTGAGTATGGATTTTTATGCTAGTATTGTATTTACATTTAACATTCTGCATTTTGCCAACTTTGGAGAGAAATCACTGGTAAACCAAGCGCCTCTTGTCAGATTTTATGAACATGAACAAAAATATCTATTGACCTGCTTTCTAAACAGGAAATACAAGTCTGGTGTTAATTCTCCTGTCAGTATATCACTTGTCACAATGATATGAGGACAAAGCTTGAATGGCGAGTTTTCATAACTATCTGGATGGGGTGTGTCATATCCTCTATAATTGCACTGTTTTTATCTGATGTAACTGAAATTTAGGTGTGTCTTAATCCCCTTATAGATTATGTTGCATGATTATATACAGGTAATAACAGCAGGTATTAAGTACCTGCAACATTATTGGTTTGAATTGTTTGTGACCTCTGTTGCATTTGATTTTGATCTCTCACTTGCTTTGCTGTAATGTCTCTAGTTTTTATGACTATAGCAAGACTAAATAACAGCATTTCAGATTGAATTACCCCAGTTGCAAGAAAGTCTGAGTTTGAAGTTCCACCTCATCAACTTCCATATCATTCATTTGCTTGCTGTATGTAAAAACCTCTTTTTTCTCCAGTGCAATGGTCAACGATAGTGACCGCTGAGATTAAGTCTCTGAATCAAATCAGCAATGTATTTGAATAAATCGCAATATGTCAAATGGTAAACCAGTATTCCGACTATGGTCTCGAATAAATAAAGCTATACTTTGTGAAGTGAAGCAAAAATGTATATCTTCATCACTGCAAGGCAGCACACTTAACAAACCTGACTACATTCTATGATTCAAGTTTAAAGAATCCCCTTGATTCTGGAGATCATGACCTGGACAAGGCTTTCCTAATTTTAACAACTCCTTGAGCACGCTGGAATTATCAGCCAGTCCTACAGAGGCTATAGCAGACTCAGCCCAAAGGCTACAGTGAATATGTTGGTATTTATGAAAGATTAACATTAAGACATTCCCTTATTAGTCCTAAAACAGGGAAAATCAACCTCTGCATTTAACCCATCCCTTTACACACCAGTGAACACACAGCATGCCGAGAGCAGTGGGCAGCACTGTTGGGGGGTTGGGTGTCTTGCTCAAGGGCCTTTTAACATCAGTCAGGGGATTTTAACCAGCAACCAACCAGCTCTGTTGTGTAACCTCTAGGCCACAAACTGCCTAACTGAAACTAGCATGTTATATCTTGATGAGACGGCTAAAAAACTACAAATCAGGCTACATTTTTGCGAGGGGAAAAACTGCCATTCCCATATTCACAGAGGTCCCATGACCTCTGACCTCAAGATATCTGAATGAAAATGGGTTCTATGGCTCTCCACTTTACAAACATGCCGACTTTATATTGATCATATGCAGATTGGGGCAAGATTTTCTTCTTACCATGCTCGACCACCTTGGAGGAGAACTCCAGTTTGAGCGTTAACTGGGAGCAGTTGGAGCCAGATGATGAAGACGGGGGCTCCGTGTTGGGGGCGTGGTCAGAGTCAGATTCGGTTCCTCCCATTGGCTCCATCCCCACCACAGGCAGGAAGCCCATCACCAGCCCCAAAAGCATGGACGCCCACACAGGAAGCAGGAGCATTTTGAGTTTAGAAGGAGCAGAAACCTTTAATTTGGCCAGGCCCTTTGTAAGTTTAGCAGCAGGTAGGCTGTTTTAGATGAAAAATGAGCAGCTAAAACCTGGTTCAGGGTCAAGGGTTGGGACAGAGCATTTCAGGTCCAGAGCTCCAAAAATGAGTCCATACTGCAAACGGCCTGAGCAGCTAGATTAATTTCTTTCTGCGTTTTCTCTCCATGGTGGTAGTCCAGGGTGGAGGTCAGTGGCACAGCCAGAGCAGGAACACAGTTGCCATGTTGAGAAGTGGAGGAGGAAACCAGTAAGAGCAGTGGATGGATGGGAGGCAGGTGGGCGCAGTGACAGAGGAAGATGCTGGTGTCAACTTAGAGTTCCACTGCAGTCCTTCCTGTTTATCTGGAAGAAAACGGGAGAAAAAAACCAAAAAAAAATTAATGGTTAGGACAGAGCTTGTTGACATTTACATTTTTTACACTATCTACCTACTTAAACAATTTTCACACATGCTGTTACACCCACAAACAAGAATCCTACCAATCTATCATTTTAGATTAATTGAGAATTGATTTTGTGACCTTGCAAACACATGCTCTCAGCATATGGAATCAATTCTCCATTAGTTCCGCAGCTGTTGCAGAAAAATCTGCATAATTGCAAACTGCATCAGTAATGCCATTTACGCAGCAACATACGTGTAAAGTTTAACATTAAGTAGCATTAAGTAACATTAGCAACAATGGTGGACAAATAGCTGAAAGTTTTGATTACTTGTGTTCAAACTTTTCACATGTAAGGTGAAGACTGTTTTTCTTTCTTTTACAAGTTACATAAACCCCTTTCAGACTGCCGTTTCAAGCTCGTTTCGGCTCTATGCCGCATACTGTAAACACACTGACATCGCCGCAGCACATACATACTGTTCTGCACTACTGTGCTGCCCGTTAGCACTGTACTACTGTGCAACACTGCCGTTGTTTTGTTACACGCCACCACCATCTCCTCCCACTTTGTTACGCGATGCCGAACTGCAATGTGAATGGACGCCAATATTATGCCGTCATGAATCATTATGAATGTCCTAAAGCGAATAGCCGGCACAGCTTGTTGGACAATACAGCAGAACTTTTGTAGAAACGCAGTCTGAAAGGTGCTAAATACTCACTTCAAGATCATTTAAACATAATGAATAAAGCCTAACAACATGTATTTCATCACTTGGAACAGCAGTTTCTTTTAGCATCTGTGCTTATGCAATGCAAACAGGATATTATCAGTCTTGATATGTCAGTCAGGCTCAACATATAGGTATCAACATAATTTCATTCAGTCAATCTTGGCCTCAGGTTTATCTGTCCATCGAAATTTGATAAAAATGTGTTTGAGCTCTCTTGTTGACTAACTATTCAAAGCAAAAACATTATGTTTGCAGAGATAACAACTGGGTGTATTTTCTAACCCCCTACAACTTCAGGGTTCTGGAAAACCTTACAGAGGCTTTGTTTCCATTTCTATCCTCTCACACAGAGTTCAGAGAAAGGAGTGTTTCCTCCGCTGTGCCCAGGGGAAGGAAGGGAGGTGTTGGGTGCAGAGGGATGTAGAATGTGGTATTACTACTATTTCCTCATTATGCCAGTCAGAGGGAGTTTGTGCTGCCCTCGGGGAACAACTTCTTACTAGATAGAGCACGTACTCTGAGATAAAACTGAATCATACCTGCATTGATGACATGGCTTAGTTTTGCAGAGTTATACAGAAGCAGCCAACCACAACAAACCATGGAACCAGTGAAGAAACTCAGCATATAACTGATAACTATTAGCTGCTTTGAAACAAATTCTCATCAAAACATCTTTATGCTACGATGAAACCCATCCTACACTGCACAAAGAACATTCCGGGTAGATTCACACAGCACATCCACAGGAACAGCAACCAGAACAAAACGAATCAGCTGGGCTGCCTCAACTGACCTGAGACTGTGTGATATATGACTCCCCAACACATTTGCCAAGCTCAACACCAGAGTTCATGAGAACCAGCTCCATGCTGACTGAGGGTCCGGCCCAGGTTACATAAGTTGACCCCCCCTTCTGCAGAGCCAGTAATTGCCTCCTATCATCCAGGGCTTTCAGTTCCTATCAAGACGTGTGCTCTGTTGTTGTGTTCATTCCCTAAACTACCTGATTTATTTTGCAATTAAGCACCCACCCATCCTCATTTTGGCTACTGATTTCATCGATCAGCATTTACATAACCAACTCAATGACTATTAGCGCGCTGTGGACCAGCTGTTCACTGACTGCTGGGCTTTACTGCTGCACAGAGCACGTGTGCAACATGTTCCAGAGCTGAGTGTGCTGATACACAGTAAGCAATATGTCTGTGTGTGTGTGTGTGTGTGTGTGTGTGTGTTTACCTTCTACTTTATCCAGACGGGCATGACTCTATTGTCAGGCTGTCATTACAAATCAAACACTCCCATCAAAGGATGAAAACAAGTTAACAACCTCTTAAAGTATTATATGTATGTGCTACCTAACAGCAGGCAAACTAGATGGAACAACTGATATGAAGAGAAGAGCAAAACACACAAAGAGATTTTCATGGCACAGTAGTGTATAAATAAATCCAGATTTTAATCCGTCCTAATGTACATTTACTATGACGACATCTAAACCAGTTTTAACTACTGAATCACTAGAGTATAATCTTAGCCATCCTGTTCTCCTGTCCTCTCTGGACACTGTAACAACAATACATTACATTATTACATAACTTCTACTTAGTTTTGCAGTGATTTACCAATATCAAGGTTTGGTGCAGAAAATGATGGTTATCACATTTGCTTATCTTCGGTACTGAAAAAACGCATCATTTACTCCTATTTTACTAATTAATTCCAGAAGGAAGACTTTTTAAAAAAAAAATCTTTTCATTAAAAAATGGAACAGCCCTACTGTTTTCATTCCTGTAACTAATAATCATCAGAAAAGTAATTTTGTAAAACTGTGATATCGTGTTTTTTCCTGAGGCAGTTATCGTACTGTGAGATTCTTATATTGTTGCAACCCTACTTGTATTACATTCCAGCAAGCCTTTAGAATTAAAGGTCACATTTTGTAAAAACTGTGATTTCCATGTCTTTTGATTATAAAGCAAGTCTAAATGTTGTATAAATACTGTGAAATTACTCGAAAACTCAGTCCGTAGAGAAATGTACACAGCCCATATAAAAAAAACTGTGCCATCAAACAAACTGTCAGGACTTTCATATGGTTGTGATGTCACCACTACATTATATGTGTAGAAAGTACTGCAACCCGGTCATTCCCCGGCTGTAATGACGGTGCAGAGATGCAAAAAGTGCAGACGAGGAAGACCCGGAAACACTGATCAGCAGAGTCTTACTACAGGTATATTCAGGCAGACAATATGAGAAAATGTATATGTGTTTTTTTCACCTGATGCATGTAAACATGTTCTAATAGAAACTCAAACAACAAGTATGTACCTGAAATAAACATAGTATACCCTCTTTAAAGGATATTATGTTCATTGTGTGACAATATACAAATGTATATTAAAGAAACTGCAACTTTTTTGAGAAATCACAGCTAACATAAGCTCTTGTTGCCTTTCTCCAAAGGTTTAGCAACAATAAAATGTATAAAGTTCCCCAGTGAAGAAGAGTGATCTGGTTCACCCCGTCTGACCAAAATATAGTTAATGTGGCTTTTTCAGGATCATGATGTCAGTGCTTTTGTAGTGGTTTACTAGCTTACGCCTAGTGTTTTACATATTCCCTATCCTTACTTTCACTGCATGTGTGTAGTCACACGGCTACCCCTGATCAATCTAAACAAATCACTAGATTAAATCTGGAGATATGGGCCTTCACAACAGATGGACATGTAGAGACGATGTAATTAAAAGCCCCTGGCTGGTCTAGTCTGACAGGAGGGGGCTCAATCACCAGTTCCGGCTCGGGGCAGGATCCCTGCATGTGTGAGACAACAATACAGCTAACAACTACTGGTTTAGACCCAGGGCTGTAAAAATAGCCCCACTGGTTAGGGTTGGGCTGTAAAAGACAGACTGGGAGTACCTGTGTCAACATAACACCAAGCCACAAAGCGGCATCAAACCTCCAGGCAAATATGAATTAGTAGCTGTGGAAAGACCCCCACCACAATCAGAGGAAAGAGGAGAGATCCACAGCAGTGTTAGTAATTTACAGGGAGAGAGAGGTGGAGTCAGATCTTTAGATGTTACAAGACCCTTTGAAAATTACTTTAAACAGAAGTGTAAATGCAACACTTCTGACAGGAACCAAGCCTCTAAAAACTTTGACACCAAAACTGGAATAAATATTTAAAAAATAGAGCACCGGAAGTTATCGGCAGCTGTTTTGTTGATAAAAACCTGTATGTATCTATCTACAGTGCTTACCACTTGGGGTCCTTGGGTTTGAGATCACACAACAGCCTAACCCCCAGTGTTTCACTGATGAAACAGACTTCATTTTGTTCTATGTAGTGTCCGTGGTTAACTCCCTCAGTAAACCAAACACTTTACAAAATACACACACGTTTAAATGCCTTTAGTTTACATTAGAGTCTGCATGAAAGATCCAGTGTTAGCAGGATTTACACACACTGGGCAGCATGTTAGCGTCGATAGGGCCATGAGACTGAACAACAGTTTTCTGCATTCCAGTGAGAAAAAAAACATATATTTCCAATTGAGTGTGATTTAAACCTTAAAACGTTAGCTAAATAGCGAACTAAGACAAATGATAAAAACAAAGCCACGAAGGGAGATATAACGTTAAAAGACGACTTCATTGGCATAAACAAAGCAAGCATCAACAGACACCATGCTGGAGGCGAAGTAACGTTATCTCTGGGGAGGACCGTTTTAGTGTCGACAGTAAATAATGTGATTTTAAACACATGAAAATAGATGTTAATGTCGTGAAAGATACACTTAACCATGCGAAAGGGGTTTTGTAAACAAGAAGACATGCTAACAGATATTTTAGCCCCAGCAGTCTATCACATGTACAGCGCTAGCTAGCTAGCTTAGTAATCTTTCACAGTGTGTGCTGGTGGTTTGTGTGTTGGATATACTCACCGACGTCTCACACGTCGCAATGATCTGTGTGTATTTTTCACTGTCCGTGTATGAAAAAGCTTACAGCTACTCGGTAGGTAGTTTATTGTCCAACGAACAAAAGCTAGCAGCAAACTCACTAAACGCTACAGCCGCAGACCACTGACGTCTGGTTATGATGGGGTGCCAGGTTTGGATGATTTATCCCCCGAATCCGCCGAACACAGCTAGCTAATCGATACAGAAAATATACGTCGCAAAGAGGCGGCTGTTCTCCCGCTGTGTTTTCGGAGAAGCATCAAGCATAAATCACATAATCGTGATTACCTTTCTGTCGCCTTTCAATGGCACATTAAATAATAGTTTGTGATGGTTTGTATCAAATCTGGCAACCCAGCGGGCCTCAGCTCCCACTTTAGTCCAGCCTCCCCGGTCATGCTGCGGTTTTTCCAGCAGCGGGCGCTGTTTACTGTTGGAAGCTGGACTATAAATAAAATGAAGGCAGATTTATTGTGCGTATTTAACCCATTGTAATGTAGGATACAAACCCAGTGTATTGATGGAACAACTCACTAATCAATTTTGGATTAAGCAACAACAGTATGTGTATAGTAATTGAACTTCAACCTAAGAGTTTGATGTATTTAAACATGTAAATGGATATTGTACTGTCTTCAGTGGTTTAATTAAAACAAATATATGAGGTGACTATAAAGGCATATTAGTTGTTTTTATGTGTATTTGTAATGTGTATTCCAAAAAGGATTGACTGCTCATTTCATGTGGTAGGGCACCAGTCTGCAGAAAGTTTGCTAGCATGTACCAGCCATTGTATCTTCTCAATTTAAAGACCTGTCCACAGGGCACTTCATCATAATTTCTCTATTTGAGGTCAGACATCATGTGTTCTCTCTTTCAGAGCAGTCTGTGTCCAGTACTTAAGTATAGTAGTCAGAACTAGTCCAGTCCAGTAGTATTAGTAGCTGTTAAGTAGTTGTGTAAGCCTGTTCTTTTCTCTATCCTTCGTCAAGTGGTTTACTGCCTGAAGCTTACTGTTATCTGGGAACGTCAAAGTGTATTTTTGAAAAGCCTCTACGCATGTAACTAGTGCAAACAGACACAGCCTCTGACACTACCAAACCGACCCAAAAGGCTGCTTTGTGTCTCGGTATCAGACCCAGAAGGCTGTGACAAAGCGTCTGTATCTGATGTCTTTGGATGAGAACGGGTTGCAAATGTATGCTGGGGTGCAACAAGTAACATAAAATAGCAAACCAATAAACCAAAATAACAACAGAATATCACCAAAAAATAAAATGCCTAAAAAAGAGTCGTTCACTTCGGTTCACTAACTCTCACCTGAACTCCTGTTGGACCCATCACAAACAAGTGAACAGTGTCAAACTCAATGCAATCTGACAAGTCAGGTTCGAGTGTTTTATTGGCACGTACAACTCACCGTTTAAAAAAATAAAAAAGTTAATGGTAGAAGAATCAAAGTGTTATCATTCATTTAGACACACAATAAAAAAAACAACTGTTTTCAGGTAACAGTGATGAGCTGGCTACTTCATTTAGGTCGACAGCATTTATATAAAATCACACAGATATATAAAAACATAGGAAACACTTTTACAAATGTGCTGACATTCTGCAAAACTGCTAATGAACTGATTTGGATATTCATTGAACATGGTATAAAATAGGCACTCAACAATGTTTTAGACTAATTCAACTCATTCCTTTGAGTCCACATGATGACTGTGACTCTTAAAGCTGATATTTTATAACACATGTATGTCATGTTTTACTTCGCATAGATGCTCTGCCCTGGGAGCAATCAATGAACTAACTACCAGAACTAAAGCCACGTCATGAATACTGTTTGTCGTGTAGTAGGACACCTTATAATGACGCCTCACCAAATATCTTTCTTTAAAGATGACCACAGCTGTTTCATCTGTATAGAAGGAAAGCACACTTCTTATATGTGCCTTTTCAAGCCTACAGTGTGTGTTTTTGATAATAAAAATACATACTTGGGGTGGAGTATCTCCAAAAATGTAGCGAGATACCGAGTGTGCCAATACCAGTTTCAATGTTAGCCTCACTTAAGAGTCTTTTCTAAACAATTTATTCCCACCAAGAGGTGAGACATCAGGGCAGATAACAGCAGTGGGACAAAAGAATATAAGATTTTAAATCCGACGTACATTAAGAAAAAAAATGGAAAGATGACAGAGCATCCTGGAACAAGGAAAGGATAAAAGACATAAAAGAAAGGAAAAACTGAGGTCAGCTGACATGGCTCGGTTAGGTTTCCAGTACGTGTTAAAAAGTTCACAACAGCAACACACTTTATAAGTCTGGGGTAGATCACAGCAAAATACTCTTATAGAAGAAGATAAAACCACACTGAAGCAACTGATTTACTCTGGGAGAGTTCTGAAGGGACAAAACACAGAAAAACGCAGTGAACAGGTCCGATAAAGAGGAAGATTTCAACTTCAAAATAAAATTCAATTTAGCCTTATAGATTAAGTGCTTCATCAGATGGAAGGGGAAAAAAAATTTTTTTCAGAAAAGTTGTGCTCCTTTTGGGAAGTATTCAATAATCCAATATACACAAATGCATTAAATATTCATTTGAATTTGCTAAAAAAAAAAAGAGTCTGCTTTATTGTAATTCAGAATTTCCCGATTATTGCAATCATATTAAAGGCTCTGAGTAACGATGTCGTCACCTTATTACGTAAGGATGCTGACGACAGAACATCAGAACTACAATCTAATGCTCTTTGACTAATAATATTGTGTTTGTAGTAAACTAGAGTTGATCTCTCGGCAAGCTTGTGGAATGTAGTCTGATTTAAGTGCACTTACAGACAAAGAGTCCACACGTAAGAAATCGTATGCATAGTCTGGATTGCATAGTTGCGTGTGCTAGGTTTTTGTCATTCAGAATCCTTTAGAATCATACATACTAATGGTCACTTCAGATAATGAGCAGCCTCTACAGGCTGCTCATTATCTTCAGTGGTTTCCTTCATTTTGGTCATGAGTGTAGAATAAAAAAAACAGGAATGATTGCTTTTCTGCCTAAGAGCTAGTGTCTTATGTAACCACTAGTTAGCCCCTGCTCCACATCTTTCTGAAAAGCAGAATTATGATCCAGGGATTTTCAGATCATAATCTGTGCTACAGAGGCTAGCAAGGAAAGATGGCAGAACCTGGTTGGGTTGCAAAAGCTCTTTGTGAATTCAATATTTGGTTATTACTATAGCAAAGCTAACAGGTTTCAAATGACTGTACTACTAGAATATGGTGGCCATCTGGTAACATTAAAATGCAAAAGTCCCTCTAGAGAGTGTTTGGTTTGTCCGTTCTGGCTTACTGTAGAAACATGTTGGTGCAACATGGGATTCCATGAAGAGGACCTGCCAGCACAGTAATGTGTATGCAAACAGGAATTTACTGTAGCAGCCAAAAGTAAATCTTATTTTCTTTTATTTCTATCTGAAAACATGGATAAAAAAATTTCAGTGTTAGTCGTACTCATGCAGATTGAAAGATCTGATTCTACCTTGCTAAAGGTATTGTTTTTGGTATTATGTGGAACATAAAGTTATTTTGCTTAAATGTAATTTAAGTCTTCACAGTTAACATAAGAATTGAACACAGTTTTAATCAAAGTTTTTGGCAAGGAATGAGTTCCTCTTCAGTCTGAACAGGCCATATATTTGCAAGCTAACGTTAGCTTTGTCAGTGGGGATAGTGTGCTACAGATAGTACGGATCTACTACTGAACTACTTCTTTCTATGAAAAAACAAGTTTGTGTGGTGCAACCTGTTTCAATTTAGTGGTGTGTAAAGCTCGGCTTATGTTATAACTAGCCTAAGTTTGAACTTACAAAGAGCTGATGCAAGTGGCAGCAGAGATCTTTGCTTTCATTGTTGAACGTGTCATCCTCACTATAACCAATAATGAATCTAACACCCTCAATGACCACATACTCTTAAAAAGACATTGAATTATTTGAAAACTGCACAAATAGATCATAGCAGGTACTTCATGACTGAATCTACTGATGCATGAAGATCATTGGGACTGTTTGGCCTTTTGTCTCATACAATACACTGAAGACTTAACACAAAACAGCTTCACAATCTTTTGACAGCTTTAGAACAATGCTATAAACAGAGCAATAATGGCAAGATTAGATCAAGCTTAGAACTGACTAATAAAAACTATGCCTTCATTTTGACCTTCAAGGGTGGTTTTGTTGCAGTGTGCTTGCTTTACCCACATGTTAAGACAAGGTCTGTACAATAAGCACAATAAGAAATTCACAGCAATTTTTCAACCAGGAATGAGTGAGGGGAACCTGTCTTCCCCTCTCCTAAAAGTATCCCTTTCTTCCTAGAAACTTCAGTACCCAGAACTCTGTTCAACAGATCCTCGTGGAAGGTCATTATCCAGTGACCATTTGAATGGAGACTAATAATCATGTCAACAATAATAAATAAATATGTAGAGACACAGGGATTGAAAGAACAAAAGCAGAAGAGTGGAAGGCACCATCCTGCCAGAGAAAGAGTGAAGGAATGGATGGAGAGATGATGTAACGGTTGGAGTTCAAAATGTTACTGGTGTGTCCTTTTCTGAGCTCATCAGAGACACGCTGTCAGAGGAATCCTCCACTGGCAGCATCACTTTTCAACCGTAATTCTACTTTGCTATTAGCAATGGATTAAGTCATTGTTTTTTTAAGGCAATGATTTGGGACTTTTTGGCCATTTTGGCCTGTAACATTGGCAGCAACTTTGAATGGTGGTAGTCATTGTAAAAGAGTCATTGTAGTGCTGTTTCCCCCTATAAAGTCCGCTGCAGTAGCTGGCTGTCTGCGTCCCTGTTTCAGCCATTGTACTGCTGCTGGTAGCGACGGTTCAGCTCACGCAGCTCCTTCTCTCGCACCCGCCGGGCCTTGTTGGATTTGGTGGAGCGGCTGGAGCGAGTGGACTGGGCCGACTTGGTGCTGTGGCAGCGCGAGGACGCCCGCTTCAGGAGGTTCTGAGATATACAGCGCTGTAGGTTCTTCATGGACGATGAGGCGGCCATGCTGACAATCCAGGGGTGCTTGAGGGCCTGGCCGGCTGTGAGCCGCTCGCTGGGGTCCACCGTTAGAATCCGCTCCACAAAGTCTTTGGCCAGGTTGGACACGCTGGGCCACGGCTGGAAGGGGGAGACAGCGTGAGACAAGACTGTAATTAATAAAACCAAGTACAGAGAACTTATTTTGTTCATTTTCAGGTTAATATTATTCATTTTTGGATTCTACTAGAACTTGTTTACATGTTTTATTGTTCAGACAACGCCCGATTTCTCTCATACTGCCTGTCTGAATATACCTGTATGTATTCACCCTTTGTCTAAAACATCTGTTAGTGTTTCCAGGTCCCCACATCGAGCATCAGAGGACACTGTAAAGACATTGTAGTAGCATCTTCTACCCATGTATGGTATAGTTGTGACATCACAACCTTTCAGAAGTTTTTCAAAGCACACAAACTTTTTTGGAATCAAGATTGTACTACAATATTTAGATTATGTTCTTGTTATTTATTTCTACAAGATTACACGTGTAAAACAAGAGGGATTAATAAGCAATTGTGCCATCTCGTTCAATTTCTGTGGTACAATGCCACGAGAATTAATGGAAATTCATGTCGTCTCCTTTTTTTGGCAGTTATATATTTTAGATGAAAAACTAAAATTGAAATGTCATTACTTCTCCAGTTGATAGTTGTTTTTTAACAGATATATTTATTCTTTAGTTTAACTTTACAACAATATTTTTCACCGACTATTTTTTGTTCGGTTTCATTTTCAAGCCTATGATAATAATGCTAATGTGGGAACAGAGTGAAATGGGGGGAAAAGTTATAGCATAGAATCTTCTGAATATTTTAATTATTTAAAGATCAGTTCCAGACATATATATATATAAAATACTCTGCTTTGAATAATGTGTTCTGGCTATGGTTTTACTTCATACTGATCCTTCAGTGACATTCTGAACACTATGAATATGCAAAAAATGCTCATCATATCAGAACTTTCAATGCCAGACATAAGACTTACTTCACTCAAAATCCAAGACGCGTACTGTGCCATGTTTGGCTACCAAACTAGTTGTGATGTCAGAAAATCCTGCATGTATGGACACTTAAACTGTTAAACTGATAAATAGTGTAAGAATGTACAGTTTGTTTTGATATCAGTGCAGCTTTGTCTCTTGGACACAAGAGGGCAGCAGAGTGATGCAGAAGGTGAGAATATCTAGTAAGTACTTTGAGCTGGAAACTGACAAAAAGCTGGTAATTTAACCAGGTTAGGTCTATTTGACTCAATGTGACCATAAGTCTTTGCTGCCTGTTGATACTGTCAGACTGAATAATGGGTGTGAGGTACTTAATTTGACATGCATTTGCTTGCTTTAAAAGAATTTCAAGTTTCCAAAAGATCTAACGCAACAATAAATATCTTTAAAAACAAAAATTCTCAACAACTACTGTCGACTCTCTTTCGAGACATGGACGCTGTTTAGTATGAGTGACTGGTACTGAGTCAAACTCTACCCCCTACTTAGAGAGGAATTGGGAATATCAAGACTGCATGCCTTTCAACACACACACACAGGCAGTTTGTACATGATGTCCTGCTTGGCAACCAGCTGTGTTTTCAGTCTCCCAGTAGACAACTAACCCCCCTCTCCACACAGCAGGTAAATCACCAGTGTTGGCTAAAGATTCATGACACATATATAAGCCTCAGATGTACATTTCTCCTCCACCTACAACAGTGTCCGGGCTGTGATTAGTTCTTGGACTGCAGCTGTAAATGTGAACGTTATTTACTGCAGCTGTAAAGACACATGTCCCCAAGAGAACTGCATTCAAGTCTGCCCCACCACAGCTCCACCTCTCACTTACCCTCCGGACGGGGCTTTCTTTAACTATGGGCAGCAGGCCTCTCTGCCATGCAAAGTGACATAATACATGTTGTTCTATTGCATGTTTTCAACTTGACAAAGTTAACTATTTATGAAATGAATGGTTTTTGTTCTCAGTTAGGAATGTCTATGTCAATCAACAAACAAGTAACAATTCACAAAAGAATTACCACTAACACCAGAAAAAGACTACATTGCTCGATGGAGGGAGACATATTAAAAACATGTGCAACTTATCATTGTTTTGATAAAATATAATGAGTTTCTAGTTTAGAGATTGTGAGAAAGTTGTGAAACGTAGTCATCACAGTTTCGCTGAGCTGAACATGACACCTTCAAATGTTTGTTTTAACTGCCCCCCCGTCAAACCCCAAAGGGTTTTAATGTCCGAGACAGTGAAACAGTTAGAAACAGCAAATCTTTACACTTGGAAGGTTTCAAATGTTGGTGATTCAGACTTAATGAAAAAATAGTTGCTAACATTTCTTTCAAGTGTCTGATTAATCAACTAATTGTATAATTTCTATACATTCTCACATTAAAAAAAAGAAAAGAATTAGGCTGCCTTAGTTTGTAAGGCTTGGTTGGTAACCTGGTATGGCGGGCTAGTTTAAAATACAGATATCATTGTTGTGGACATAAAGTGATTCTTACACCTACAGTGAGAAACTGGTACATTCCCTTTATTATAAGTACTTGAACATTTTTTTGGCTTTAGACAGATTAGATTTAGCAAATATTATATCTTGATTGGAAAGGTTGCAGACGCCTCAGTCAATCTATTAGAGATAAGCTGTATTTACTTGATGTATTGTAGTGCACAGCACACACCACCAGAGGTCAGTGTAGACTGGTGGAACAGGCAGCTGAGCTGAAAGACGGTGAAATAAGGGGACTAATAGTAAAATACCTCCGTCAAAGTTTAAGTATATTTTGGGTTTAGTTCTAGATATAAAAGTGAACCAATCAACATGGACTCGGCTGTTTTTGAGCCATTTTGCTATTTTATCAAGAAAACTTGAATGGACTGCCTGTGAAAAGGGAGACAGAGCTGCTGGGGGGCTGTTCAGTCGACAGATGATGAGCTGACAGCCCTGGCACACCAGGGGGAGACAGCAGGGGAATACAGCATGCAGCCAGCAGTACATTTGGATGGAGAGTTTACACAGAATTACAAACACTGTCATATAATCCAGTACCGTCGAAAATAGATGCCGCCCGAGCCTATTGGATTGAAGCATTTAGCCATTTGAGGCTGTTGGTTTACAATCATTTAGGAACAGTTAATGGCACCCTGTGGACTATTTGACCAACAGCTGCTCTATGGAACCACGTTTCTATGAGTGGGTCCCTGTTTTGTTTGTGTCATGCATACCAGAGCTGCACATGCACAAGTTATTTCAATGATAAGATAGTTGGTGGCGGTGATGTGCCAAAAAAAACTGGATCCAACAAAGGGAAGAAGATTACAAGTGTTGCAAACAATGCAGGATCTAAATCACCTTTAAATGTTGCAGTGCATCACACGCCTTTTCAGTACTCAAGGATACACACAGTGCAATGTGCTGAAAATGCAAGCATAGCTTTTTTTATTTTATAAAAATCTACAGGGTGCTTCAAAAGCTGTTAATCTTTTATAATATAAATGGGTGATATGACTATATAATATAAGTATAAAAAATGTTGTAGTACCCTCAGATCTAAGGAGCATTTTAGCACCCTTCAGCCTGTTGGTTTGATATTTGGCTAGCAACTTTATTATTTTAGTTCATTCTTTTTTTCAGCCACAGCAGTCAGTGGCTTCAGTGGGAAAGTTCAGATAAACCCAATATACACTATGTGCTTAACAACAAAACGAACACAGACAAAGTTAGCAACTTGCCGATGAACAGAGTGTAGCTTTAAGCTGCTCATGAGCCAGATATTTCCTTTAGAAGTTGGTAGAGACCAAAACCAGAGCTAAAAGTAGAGTGACTATCAGACTTGCTCAAACACTGCTCCAGATGAATGCTATTGTTGCTCCATATCAGCTGGATGTGTGAATAATCTAATAGTTTGTCATATAAATATGGAGGGTTAAAATATGTTGCCTTGACAGTTCTACTGTCCCCAGATGGCCAGAAATAATAGTTATTGCCGGTTAAAGGAACATAGGCTTATTTCTCGCACTTGGATTCTGTGTGTCCTTGCGAGCTACAATGCAGCATGCTGAACATCGGCTCACAGAGAAGCCATCATTCCGCCTTCTCTCTGTTGTTTTTCAAACAGAAATGCCAAGAATAAGTATCAATTTTTAGGCCCCAGTCTGTACTCATGTTGACAGAGAATAAAGACGGCTCTGTCATTGCTCTCGTGAGAAATATTCCTTTTTTAAACTTGCAGTCTTTTATGTGACAGCCAAGGCCACAACATCTACTCAATAACAACTATATCATCCTAAGAATGCATAGTGGTCGAGGCAGTGATAGGTCCTCTCACTAACTCCAACAAAGACTTGCTGGACATACCTAGTCCTCATCCAGGAGCTCTGCTGTACCTTTTGCAAACCTCAGCTAAAATACAGACTCCCTGGAAGTGATTTCAATTATTAAACGTGACCTCATCTTACCTGTCAGACACTTGAGAAGTTCAAATCTGGATCCCTTCCTAGAAAAATTAAGATGATTCAACTGCTCCTCATTAAATATTACAAAACTACTCAGCTATTATTTGCACTGGAGTGGCTCTATGTGGGGCAAACATTAACCAAGGGCCCCTTTTCTAAATCTCACTGGCAACATAAACATCCCACACTGTGAAACAAAGGAACAGACGACTCAGCACTATTCCAACTAGATACACGGATAGAGCATAAATTATTGTGCACACATACACACTCTTAGAGGGAGGGCATATTGACTGAGAGAGGACAAATACATGAGAGCGAGCGCTGCGAGGTAAAAGGTAAGGCTACGTGAGATAGATATGGACGTGAGTTGTGAGATGATGAGTGAGCAGAGAAAGGAGGTGTGTGAAAATGTGTGTGTGTGTGTGTGTTGAACCATGTCACCTCACAAGAAAAGCTGAACTTCTTGGAAATCTGTTGACAAAGCCTCATGCGGTGTGAGGAATGCAATCCAAATATGGGGTGTGTGTTATAAGAGAGGGAGAGAGAGAAAGTGTGTGAGAGATATAACTCCTCACCTCTCCAGAGAAGCTGTACTTCCCCTTGAGGATCTGCCGGTAGAGCCTCATGCGGTTGTCGTCCTCGAAGGGCATGGTACCACTCAGCAGGATGTACGATATGACCCCCAGCGCCCACATGTCTACAGCGTTTGTATAGGGCTTCCTCACCAGGATCTCAGGGGCGATGTACTCTGGTGTGCCACAGGTGGTCTTCATCAGACACTCGTCTCCCTTCTTCCTGCTGCTGGCCAAACCAAAGTCAGTGATGATGATCTTGGAGTCGGCTCCGGGGTGGTAGTAGAGCAGGTTCTCCGGCTTCAGGTCTCGGTGAGTGATCCCCAAAGTGTGAAGGTACTTGACGCCATCCAGCACCATCTGCAGGACCCGCGTGGCGTCCCGTTCTGTGAAGGAGC
>CAFUXE010000767.1:451709-462857 GCA_903364295.1 Serranus cabrilla | reverse complement strand
TCTGACTCGCACACCTCCCTCCCCTCCCTGTAGCGGGTCTCAATCATCTTGATGGCGTATGGCTGCCGCGTGCTTTTGTGCTCCACGCGAACGACCCGGCTAAAACTCCCCCGACCTATCAGAGCTTTGATGTCGTACTTGGCTGTGACCCGGGGGTCGAACTTGGCTCGATATTTTGCCACCTTCTTCCGCTGAGGGTCCGACAGATCGGACGGATCCTTAGGGGGCTGGGCGGAGGCGGTGGGAGTGGCTGCTTGGGCCTGGGCCTGATATGGGGAGGTGGAGTCAGCCTTGTCTCCTCCACCTCCACCGGCCCCGGCCATCTTGCTCCTAGTGCCATCCCCTCGTATGAAGTGCTTATAGATATCTGTCTGAGGAGGCTGGGGAGGATCGACCTGGAAATACAGATCACAGGGGCAGAAAAAAACATTGTTAACTGTTTGGACTTTGTCTGAAGATAATTTGAAACAGAATGCAATATTTTTCTAATCCACTTAGACAGTATTTATTTATGTTCAAACTGATAAACTTGTGTTGTTTTGTGAATATGCACTCTAAATTGGATGCATTTTGTTTTTATTTAGGTTTAACACAACATCCCAAGTTTTTGTAATCAGGGTTTACATTAGATGTTTAGCACCAGCATTCTACGACAGGGTGACAAATTAAAAACACAACAATTTTCATGTTTCAAAATGTTTCACCTGTTTTTAAGTAGACTTGGCATCCTATATAATCAAATTTGAAACACTGGTCAACATCTTGAAAACACAAAATTTAAGTTTTTCGTCCCACTGACCTTTTTGACCAGGTCCAACTGAACATCCCCTGGAGGCTCAGGGAGGACCTTACTGTTCCTGCACCCCATCACATCACCTTGGGCCCCTGCCCAGCCAGCCACACAGGCCACCAGGAGCCCTGCCTCATCACCGCAACAGCTGATTCAACACACTCAGGGCATCCAACATCCAGGCTGTACCCAGACTCAGACAGAGGGTTCATGAATAAAGCTGATTACACCCACTCACATCCCAATGAGCTGGCATCAGCAGTCACACTTTACCCGATACATCCACTTAAGTCCTGTTTAAAAAATCCAAGAGTTCATGAATATTTTCTGGGCAAACACGTTTTGTGTCTCAGCTCCATCAGCAAGTACTGTATTACTGCTTGTCTTTTTGTTACAGTATTCTTTTATAAGCCTGTGCTGGTGGGTCTTGCACACACACACAGGGTGCACAGTTGGCAGGCAGGGGGGTACCTCCTGTTCCTTGAAGAGCCTACCAGGGCCCCATCTCAGATCGTGTATTATGTTTGAGAGAAAACTGCATGAATACAGCTAGTATTAGTGCTCATGGGACAAAAATGATTGGCGAGGGGAGAGAGGATCTCTAAGACAAGTTTAAGTGTGGTTGCCTTGAGGAGAAATACAGAAAAATTCAGGCAGAACTTCCACAGAAAATAAGATCATCAACTATGCTCCGATCCATTGGGGGAAGCTGCAATGTCAGCAGCGGTCTTGCCACAGATAAAACAGCTCCCCTGGAGAATCACAGGCTGGAGAACAGTGAAGGGAAACTCTGAAATGCAGAACACAAAATGAAACATGAATCTAGAGTGATTATGGTTCAGCTCACACAAGGACATGAGTTTATGTGAATCCTGACATGATAGATTTGAATGAAGTCAATCACAGAAGCAAATAAGAAATCAACTACAGTCAAATGAACTGACCTTAGCACATTGATCATTTTAGCACCAAAGTCACTCAACATTTTTGCATTGATGTTCCCTGATGAGGCCATATTGTGAATCTTTCAGCCAAGCCAAAGTATGATTACTGCTATCGAGACATGTTTTGAAATGGCCAAGAAAACAAGGGCTAGCTTTTCCATTGTAATAAATAGCTGCTCCACCACAGATGGTCCCTTATATCCGAGTATCAAATGTTGGAACTTGCTTGGTATGTTGTTAAAAGTTCTCAGTGCAACATTTTAAGCAACTTACTTTACTTTTTCAGTGATAACAACTGGAAACACACCTAAAAACATACATCATAGTACTCTAGCCGCTGAAGAGAACAGGACACATGAGCACATTTATATCAGAATTTTAATGGACAACTGCATTAAATTTAGTTAAAATAAAAAACGACCAGGCCCTACTCATGTCAATGTTTTTTCTTTAGACAAAAACCCACTTGACCCGTTATTTCCAGCAGCACTGGACGACACTAAAATGTTCACAAATAACCCCGACATTACAATTGTAAAAGTGACTTGCAATCTCACCTCATTACTTATCCGAGATAGCGAAGTGTCTGAGCATGCTAACTAGCCTGCTAGCAGCAGGGCAGGACTCCCAACTTTGCCAAATCCAGCCTCCTCACCCCACTCTCACTCAACTGGGCTCTCCATTTTCACCTCGTAGTTTCCCAACTTTATTCCCGACAACAAACAAGAAAAAGCCGTCACTTCATTCTTTAGCGACATTTTGTGTCAATTCCGGAGTTTCATGGGTTGTTTTGGAGATGAATGGACTGTACAAAAACATGAAAAGTTGCCCCGTCGGTTGGTTTTCTGGACGGTGTTTTTCGCCCAGGACCACCTTCCCACAGACGAGTGAAAAGCGACATAATGCGAAACATGTGTTCCGGCTTCTATTTTCAAAATAAAACATTCATTTTGTTGTTTGGTTTTGCATCACTTCATGTGGAAGTTTTGTTTTTTTGTTTTTAAAAAGGAAAACATAAGCCAAAAACACTGAAGCGTATCTCACTCCATAATGTTCTGGGTTTCTTAAATGTTACACTCAGTATTTTAGCTTGCTTGATTCTACAGCATGTTTGAGCAATTTGTTTTAAAATGATTGTGTATTGTAGATACATACTAAAAAAGAAAGTCATTTTAAGTGAGTGGTATTTAGGCCGAGTTTTCTCATGTTCAGTGCTTCATCTGGCACAGAGATTCCCAATGTAGGGTCGAAGACCCCTAGGGGTCCATGGCACTCTGCGAAGGGGTCCAAAAGGGGTGCAGATATGTTTAATACATGTCTAAGGGCAGGAGGTGGACCACCAGGTGTGAGTGTTGTATGCCCTTTCAATAGCATAGAATGGTAGTGAACTGTGGACAAATATTAAAGGACATTTTTGCACATCTGTGTCTAGCTATGTCTTATTACAATACTAGTGTTTTTTTCGAGACATAATCAACAGGTTCCCAACAGCTAATCACAGCCAGCAAATATGATTGGAATATTAGTCTATACATTTCTTTGTATTTCCTTTTCGCATCTTGTCATTGTGAGTAAATTATATAAATTAAGGAATATGTCATCCAATAACTCATACAATACATACATTGATCTGTTTTCCCCACTACTTACTTTGTGTGATCTTATTTTGAATGTCCAATCCTTCCACTTCCGGTGACCTTCTATCTTACGCTGGCTGACATGACGGAGCTGCTCTTCCACCCAACTTCTTTTGTAGAGACGGGACGACCTCCCTCGGCTTGTTTCGACCCCATTAAGTCCTTACCGTCACTTCCTGGATACAGAGAGAAGTCCCTCTCAAAGTGCTGACTTCTCTCTTGGAAAATTACTAGAAAGTCTTGGTGGCACATTACCAGCTAACTCACAAGTTCAGGTTAGAGTAGATACAAACAGCATGACTCTTTCCTGACCCTCATTTGATATCATCATGCCTCCAGGAACAACATCTGAGAGAGAGAGTGTGTGTGATGTCAAGCACAGTTCTACATCTATCTACTGACATCTGAATAAAATATGCACGGTACGGAGACGGAGCTATAATAACAGAAATTATGGATTATAGTTCATTTTGTGTTTCTTCATGTGGTGGGGTCCCACTGGGTCACTCTCTGGGGACCCCCTGGTAGTCTGTGGACCTCTTTTGGAGATCAACAAAGCTGGTTAATTCACAACAGACATGCAGATGGATCAGTTTATGTAATTCCAATATACACTAAAGCCAATTTTAATGCAGCACCAAGCCACTTCACTGGTCTGAAAACATCAGGGCCAGACCTATGTTTTAATGTCTCACAGTGCATGCAATTGAAAATGTACATGTCCACGTTTTCATTTTGAACATCTTTCAAGTGGTTAAACTGTGTTTTTTGGATCATATTAAATGTATTGATTTTTGCAGAGGAGGGCATGATAATGCATCTCAGATGGGCAGCCAAAGTACTGGCGTTTGAATCATTTGCACTTTATTTCCACATGGTGTCACTATACACATAAAAGTCACTTTTAAGGGCATCCAAAAAACTGTAAGGGCTACTCTTTAGTCATTTAATTAGGCTGCCTTTACACTCTTGCCTCCACCGTGCTTGTTAAACAAGCTGCATTCAGTTTTACCTTGCTTGTTCATGAGCAATATAATAAAGAATACTTGGTCTTGACTTCAATATTGATGTGACAGCGTGTTGTGGACTCACTGTATGCTGACCGTGACTTGTGCAGTCTTTACGGGACGCAGTGGAGTTTTAGGGAGTAGCATTTAAAGTGGGGGATTAGTAACAGGAAGACAAATGTTCCAGAAAGAGAGTCAGAGAGACAGTAAAATTCATCTTATGATGCCAATAAAGCTCCTTGAATTGGATTGAGGGAGTGAAAATGAGTGGGAGAGGGGGGCTGTGGTGACAGTGGAAGACAACGGATGACAGATGGTGGGTACCAGACAGAAATATAGGGAGAAAGGGAGGGAGGGAGGGAGGGAGGGAGAGAGGAGGGGGCTGAGGGATGAAGCGGCAGAGAGTAATCAAAATGGAAAGAGGGAGATGCGGAGAGATAGAGGAGGAGAGGAAGATACAATGCAGTGAGAGAGGAGGGACAGATAGAAGTGAAAAGACAAAGAGAGAGGATAAAAAGCAAAGAAAGAGTCTCAGAGGGGCAGTACTGGCCGGCCAGCCTCTCTGCTCTATCTGCACTGCAGCTGAGGTCAGGGCCTCTCCGGCTCTGCAACTCTCTGCTACATCGTCATCCTCGTGATTGATCACCGCTTTGTCGCACTCTGATTAAGATGCTTTGTCTGAGCGCTCCGCTTCTATTGACACTTGTGTGTATTCCTCTGCATCTCAACTCTCCACCTCCCCTCCCCTCTCTCTGCTTCCGCTTGTGCTGTCCCGTCGCTCACTCTCTCTTTTTTCCTCTTTCCCACCCCCAAAGGTCAATATCATCTATTAGATCTAGATTTGCTGACTGCTGTATTATTTATCCATACAGAAGGAAGAGGAGCCGCTCTATTAAAAGCTCAATTGACTCCGTCTGTGTCTCTGGCTCCATTAATATCCCCATGATGGTTCCCCCTTCATTTGTGTGTTTGAAAGCATGTGTGTGTGTGTGTTTTTAAAAAAGGCAGCAGAGGATGAGTAAGCGAGCGAGGGGTTTACAGTGAGTGGACAACTTTATGTGTGTGTGTTTACAGGCAGTCCGCTGCACTGGGACGAGAGCAGAAACTCTAGAAAATGACATCCTGTGTCAGATATTGTTGGAGGATATTGCTATTTTTGTGCTCCCCCCTTCTTTCTCTCCCGCCTCCTCTTGCAGGGGTCTCCCCTAGAGAGTCACGGGAGGAACGAGAAAAAAAGACAGAGACAGACCACTGCTGCATGCCGTCAGTACAATCTGGTCAGAGTAAACTCACTATTGATCACCACAGGCGCATAATTCCCTAAAGGAATATTATATGTCTACTATACTGACACTGCAGGAGATAAAAAATACCGTAAAGTACATCACACTCATTGTAAGGATATTATTGACCACCTCAGGCGAGCTATTCATTTCCAGGGGAATATTATGAGAACATTAGAGTGATTTTTTCTATTCTTGTCAGAAGGTGCAGCATCTACATGGCAGGTGTCATTGAGACAGTGGGATTTCATTTGGTCCCTGTTGAACTGTGCACGTCTGCAACACCTGTGGTACTAACTTTTATGGTCCAGCTGATGGTCCATAAGTTACTGCTCCTGCTGTGTTATTGGAGTTCTGGAAATTTCTCTAAATCACCATGAATCACATTCAATGTCCTTAAAATGCCCTTAAAATTAAATGTGCTCACAGCTGGAAAGCATCCAACTAGGTAGTTTTTTTTTTTTACTTGGTAGGATTGTCAAACCAACGCTATCACTACAGGGAAATGTAAAAATAGAAGGCAATTCGGAGAAAGACAAAGAGGGGTTCACAGGGAGGGGGAAGTTGAGTTGGTTTTACTGCTGTTGCAGGCAAATGAGAGTGAACCAGAAAACTAGAGTTGAGTTTGATAAAATGAAAACAGAGCTGAAAGATGCTAAAATGCTCCAAAGTGCTGAGGGGAACTGCAGTATAGGTGATAATTATGTATATACATTATACATAATTATACATAATTTACCACGGTGGTGATGTGGTTAGTACACCGACCTCACAGTAAAAGGGTCACCGGGGGAACTCCGGCTTGTGGCTCTTTTGTGTGGAGTTTTCATGGTTTCCCTTTGAGTCCTCCGGCTTCCTCCCACAGTCCAAAGACATCCAGCTGAGGTTTAATTTGTGATTTCTCATATGTCTCAATGTGTCAGCCCTGTCATAGTCTGTCAGCTGTCCAGTGTGTATCCACCTCTTGCCCAATGCTGGCTGGGATTGGCACCAGTTCTCCGTGACCCGAGTTTGGATAAGCCGTCAAGGATAACAGATGGATGGATGTTAATAGAAACATTTTTGAATCGCTGCAACTGTTTCTTTGGAGAATATATAGTCATACATGGTTTAACCACATTTTTAATTTAAAAAAATACATCAGACCTCTGAACTCATGTGAAATAAGTCTAAAGTAACAAGAGATTCACGATGTGATTTTAAAAAATTCAAGCGTTGGAATCTAAAGAAGCATTTAATACCAAATATCAATATGTTAGACATTCTGATCTTATAGACACATTTAGTAAGAGTGTATTTAGCTGATATAATCAGCACATAAAGGAAATGACTCAGCATTAGAACTTGTTAGGTAAGGATACTAAACATGGCCTCAGTATTTCTAAGATCCTTCAATACAAGATATGACAACACATAGATGATACATAAAAGATATCTGGATGACGGAATTATATGAAAATTAATACATATTCTAAATTCCATAATGAAAAAGTAAGAAAGAAAAAGTAGAAGGAGAGAAAGACTGGCAGGTAGATAGCAGGTAGATGGGGTTGTAAGCTGACGGTCAAGATGGAGTGAAGGACAGAATAGCAAAGAGACCATACGAACAGAGTGACAGCAGACACGGTGACAATGACGAATGCAACCCAACTTCTGTCCAATGACAATGCTGCAAAGTGGGAAGATACCCCAGATACCCTTAAGTAAAAGACACAAGCGGCTCCAGTTAAACTTAAGGCCTGATAAACCACTTTAGTAGAAGTGAATAAGAAAGTACTCTGTTGATGAAGTACTTAAGAACTCCTTAGGCAGTGCAGTGTGGGTAGATGTTAATTCATTAGCTTTCGGCTTAGGAGACAGGAGTAGAAAGGCAGGCACACAGGGATCCACAGGCAGACTGAGATAAATAGAGCAGACGGGTTTCAGGAACCCCAGACACAGTTGGGGAGTAGGACAACATATACTCAGGTACATTTACTCCACTACTGCTTTAATGTACATTTTTCAAGCATTCCATGTGAGCTCCACAGCAGTAAAAGCAATTTAATTCACTGGTAGCAAAGTTTCACTTCAGTCCAGCCATTTGAATCTTCACGGCATGCTTGACTGGGCTGCAAATCTCTTGGAATTTGGATGATTCCCAAAAAAAACTGCAATGAGCAAATAAAAAGCAGAACAGGTCAGGCCAGACAGGATGTTTTGGTTGTCCTCCTACCATCAATAGCTTTCTTCTCACTATTTCTCAGCTGAGGTGGTAGATGAGACTCTGAAAGCCAACATCTGTCATCCTGTTAACACTGAAACGAGCCACTGAGTTGAATCTGCTCGTTTTCGTCTGCACAGAGTTTACTTTTGAACACCATTATACAGGAAACACTTTGAGAACTTTTTTAAATGTGTTTTCCTCAACATGAAAAATGTAATGAAATAAGACGACAAGTGGGAGGAAGTACTAAAAACAGAGTGCGCCACTACAAAGATTCAAGGCATTCACGTCATTGAACAAGGATTCCTTTATATTTACTAATGAAGTCTTTTCCAAGGTTTTCTCAATGAAATAGATGTGAACCCTGACAAATAACAACACGTAAAAAAAAAGTACACTTAAAGAAATTTCAGCTGTGGTACCCTGTGAAGTCTCCTATGCTGTATTCAATACACTCAGTGAGTTGTGATTTTTTATTGAGTCTCATGAAAGTAGCACAGACAGAACAAATAAGTTAAGATAATAAGAATATAATGCAATGGTCTGAGTGAGTATTATCTGCCAGGATGGAAGTTAGACTCTTACTACAATAACCTCTTGAATGCAGAATCTCAGTTCAGGTGTGGATGTTAATTTTAGTTTGGAAAGTTGGAGAAACATGTTTAAGGAAATTTTAGATTTATTGCATGCCTAACTGTAAAGATACACGATCTTGAATAGTGCAATCACTGCATTTATTTAATCATGCAATACTTGAACAAGGTGCACCGTCTAGTCAAAACCTCCAGTATCAAGCATTGTATGCATTGTATGGGATCAATGCCATTCCCAAAGCAGCCAATGTACTTTTAAGCAAACTTGATCGTTTAGTTTTCAGCAACAGGCCACTGAGTAACCGATAACAACCGACTGGACCTGCTAGAAGGTGGACAGGCACTTCCTCACCCGTACTCATGATGACATGATAACACCTGATAAAGCCCATTCCAAGAGAGAAATAGTTTGAAACGGGGGCTTTTCAGGACAAACAGGACAGGATGCAGGACAACTGCTTGTCATTTCAGGCTGTCCACAATTTATAAGGATGTCTGGTCACCCAAGATGAGGAGCAGGCCCCAGAGACTTTTATGCAGCTCCCTCTGGAGACACAAAGTCTTCCCCTTTAATATAAGAGCACAGTACATCTTTAAACATAATTATTTTTTCTTTCACTTGCCCTCTGGGGTAAATGGGTCAGCTTTCCTGAAGTCAAACTTTACCTGTACAAGTAATTTTAATTATTATCGGTTTTCAATTAACGACAAAGACTAAAGTTAATTGTCATATTTAATATCTATTTAAGTATATCTCGCTTCAAGGCAAGATGGCTCACTCCTGAGCTACTTTCATCATCATCTCTGGAATAAATGTAATTATTTATTGCTACTTACCCCAATGGACAAGTAAGTTGTGAGATGTACTATATGTACTATATATATAAGCATATGTGCAATTACTTACAAGAATCTGCAAACAGCAGAAATACCAAGAATTTTGCAACGAAGCAGCCACTAAGTCAATCACCTAAGAGACGGGAGATCTCTCTCTCTCTCTGTCGTGAATATATTTATTCATTGACATTAATAAGATGTGGTTAAAGGCATTAATGTCTCATACTTATTGTACAAGAGCTTGATATTCTAAAAAGTAAAAGTTGAGTTTTGGGTGAGAGAAGAGAGCACAGAATATGTATGCCCTCCATCCATCATTTATCAAAAAAGACTGCATCTGTAAGAAAGAAGCATTACTTTTGCTGGATGGTGATGCATCTTTTATATCATCCAATTGGTAATGAAAGAGTTATGGGAGCCTAAGAAGTTGAATAACTTCTTCAACCCAGGAGCATCAACTTATCAGAAAATATGAAAATTGGAGGAGGAGAGGATTTTATAGAAAACACAGAGTGCACATAAAGGTCAATGTTAGATTAGAGAATGATTATCTCATTTGTTTGGAAATGGCTCACAGTTTCTCTTTGCTGTGTCGTCTTTGACTTGCCTCTGTCTTGCTGAATGGAGAGATTCAAATGTGCTGGAGTTTGATTGGAATTGATGCCACTAGAGTGGAAAGATGGCAGTACGGTTCATGATCTCATTACTGAGTGGAAATTAAACTTGGAAGAAGCAGTTCAGCACAATCTGTACTTGCAGCAGGTGATACCACATGACAAGTGCAGAGTTGGGCCGATTTCAGTCTGGAAAAAGGTTGAGTGCCATAAACAAAGCAACGCCTTTTAAAAAGAGGAAGCAGTTACATGAGCATGACTGCTTGGAAGAGACAGATCTGATAGCAGGCAGCGGTGTCGTGGCGAGAATCCAAAACTCATTGTTTTTGGACGCAGACTGAAAAATACCTACATGTTTATACAGACCGCCTGATTGGATGATGTGCAGAATATATGACTATAAAATGACTTACGTGCCTGAACTAATGCAAGGCTCGCTTTAAAATCAACTCATGCGGCTGTTACCAAATCCATTTATATGAAAGTTTCCTGTTTTGCCATCTATCTGTTTAAAGTCTGATTGAGTTCAATAGATTAAAATGACAAATAATACAATACAAAACAATATAATCCCTGCAATTTTACTGTGTTTACAGCATGTGGAAGGGCACTCTTGGGTGCCCTTAAAAGAACCCTGATGTATGGAACCCTGTATATGATGCCCTACATGCTAGAAAACTTTCTGTGCGTGGTGCTCTTTTGTTTTTCCACCCGTGCTCCTCTTGTTCCTCAGAAAGCCTGAGTCCACCTCTGTGCTCCTGCTTGTTGCCCAGCTGGACTTATTTGAGCTCAGCAAGTACAATGTTATAAGTAGCAACAGAACCAATAGACAGAGCTTTAAAAAAATAATACACCAAATTGTGGTTTTCCTTTTTATTAAAACCAACACTGACAGTATAGGTAGCAGATCCCATCCTGTGCTCTCTGGTGTCAAAGTCAGACATTGTACATCATATGTTCTACTATTCTATTCTACCCCCAGCTGCTGCAGCTCAACAACATCAGGACATTTCTGCCTTTGAATCTCACAGACAAGTCATAATTTGCATAAATATAAGAGGCTGCTTGTCAGGAAAACAACTTGTAGGCATCTTGTAAAGCTTATAATTGTATTTTTTACTATAATTTTAATTTTAATTTTAATTTTAATTTTAATTTTAATTTTAATTTTAATTTTAATTTTAATTTTAATTTTTTGTATTTTTATTATTATTAGCAGCTTTTTCTTCAAATAAAG
>CAFUXE010000767.1:389036-411172 GCA_903364295.1 Serranus cabrilla | reverse complement strand
TTACTAGACCAACTGGACCGCCAGGCTTTGCTAGATTCAACTTTTCAATAGAATACAAACATAACAAAGTGATGTTGTAAAGGGAGAGACATTGTAATTGTGTATGTTTTTCACCATCCTTACAACATGGATGGAATACTGTGCTTAAAGAGACGAAGGCCAGGAGCCGACCCTGACATTTACCTACAAAATGTCACGCAAAGAGACATGTAGAAACCAGGAAGAGACTCAAAAAGACCACGAAGAAACATGAAAAGACTACAAAGAGACTAAAAGACTACAAATAGATACAAGAACAGCTGCAAACATATACAAAGAAACTGACAATGAAAAGGAGCTAAACAGCCACAAAGAGACACAAAATAGTCTATCACACATCAATCAATTAAGAAATCTGCAGCACAGCCAGCAATCTGTGAGGGACTTTAATGGGCTTAGTGTTAAAGCCACAGTGAAGCTAAATATATATATATATATATATATATATATATATATATGCACTTTGTCATGTGTGCGATACCAACCTTTTGGCGTGTAATGGACAATGGTTTCCAGACTATAACTCACCACAGATATTGACAGTGCGTCAAAAGCAACACTGGCTTAAATGTCACTGCAGCCACACTAAAAGGAAACACCCGCCCCAAAGCCTTCAAGCCTAGACACCGTTTCCACTTTATAGAAACAGAAAATATATGAGTTATAGCAACAGCATCATTACAGTTTATATTTCCTGACACCAAATTGTTGGAGGTTAAAGTCACTCATTTAAAAAGGTGCTTCAGGTAGCATTTTTTAACATCAGTGTCAAACTAAGTAGGATATCTTTGTAGAAAATAAATGATGCACTGAACAAGATAAACAGTTTGGAAGCGATTTCTCCTTCAACTCCAACTGACACCTGGCAGAGTTGTGGCAATCTAGCAGTCGTGCTGCATAAATCACTGTTATCATCCTGTTTGTGTAAGTGAAAGACTCAATATCCCTCTCATATAATCCCAGTCAGTAAAATCATTTTTTATTTCATCAAGAAGTTTATCACAGTCCTGTGATGTGTGCTTGTCAAAGGAACATCACAAGGGGAATTCTCAATGGTAAATGAAAATTTAGTTTGCAGCAATGGGGGAAGAAATGAAAAAAATATTAGAAATATCTTCAACATCATGCTGCTGTTGATACAGAACTGAGGACAGAATAAATCTTTCAGAGTACACAGTCAGCTATGCAGAATTCCTTGTCCATTACCGATAACTACCCCTTTCATACAACAGCCTCGCAGAGCCATTAACATGGCTGTAAACTGATGACTGTCCTTCAAAAACACTTTCATATGTCGCCTGTACAGGCAGCTTATTATGACCAAGCCGCAACCTCCAAAGCTAAAAAGTGCAGCCGATGTAAAAGTGCGAAAAACTGCAGTTCCTTGACTGCCCACTTGAGGCTGGATCAAGGAATAAACGTGTTTACAGTCTGATACAAGAAAAGGTTATGATCTTTATAGCTAATTTCCATCTTCATGTCGACTGTGATGGGGGTGATGTTTTAAATAACTTCCCATTTATTTAAGTTATGCATAATAAAGGGCACGGGCGCTTTAACTGACAGGAGGCTGCCCTCACAGGTGGCTCACTGCTCACCTCAGCTCACCCACACTCAACCCCTTTGCCCTACTTTAGGATTAACCAGGAGTTAGGAGGGGCCAGACACAGCCGAGAGGGCAAAAGCTGGAGCCATGGGAGCCACCCACTCTGATCTTGGTTTCGGCTCTTTAGAAACCTATGGGTTACATCACAGACATTACGTCCATATTATATGCGGTCTACGATTAGGACCAGTATTTACATTTTGTTAGGGTGCAGCCTCTAGTGGTAGATATAATTATAACGGGAGCAATGGAGGAAGTTAGTTGGCTCATGGTTCAAACGTGTGTTTAGATGGTTATCAAAGTTATAAATAACAATCAGACATAATTATTAATTATAATAAATGATATGACTTGATTTGCTTTAAATCACCTTGAACTGGGGCACCACTTAGTAAAACAGAGAAAAGAAACTAAACCATAAAGAGGGCTCAGAATAAAGCTGTGGAGTTGGTTCTTAGTGGACTCCAGCAGACCTTTGCTGGGTGTGGTTGCCGTCTGGTTGCTACGGTCTTACAAGTTAAGTTGCTCGAGCAGTGAAGCAGTTGAGGGATCTTCTGTCGTATTATCTGGGCTGACTGCTGCTGTAGTAAATTTTGTGTTCACTAATCAAAATCTTGATGCATTCCCTCATGTGGCTATGTCCCAATAGGCCACAAGCAGGAAAATCAGAGAGCAGTTGGGAGAGGGCAGACTGCATGCCTGCACGCCCTCTTATCTCTGGAGAAAAAACTGTGGCCTGTGTGTCCCAAGCCAGATGCTGAAGGCCCTGTCCTCTGAGTGGGGCAGGGTCTGTCTCTCATGGGAGACAGGAGAGGAGAGAGAGAGAGCGAGAAGGCCGAGGCTCAGTCTCTCTCCAAACAGTTAACAGAAGTACTACATTATGTGGCTGCATATGGAAGGTGAGTAATGTAACAAATGCACTTATTCTAACCGTAACCATTATGTCTTTTCCTAAATCTAACCAAACTGCGACCATTTCCCAATGTGAACTACCTTACTACTTTAAACAGCAATCATTACATTCAGTGTATTGAAGCTAGGAAAGCACAAAAATGCAATGAAAACAGATATTTCTTTTAGCTGAAGTTACCTGCTTTTATTTTGGGGGAAAGCATGATTGAGATGCCTGAGCATCAGCATCAGAATTATCATTCTGGATGGCCACAAGATAAAAATGCCCATCTGTTTGCAATGTTTGACTTTGATTTCACTAACTAGTCGTTTGATTTATTACACATTATTAAAAAGTGATTGTGATGTTCTGTAATCACCTCAGTCAGTGCTGGACTGAGCGATGAGGCAGAGAGAGAGAGAGAGAGAGAGAGAGAGAGAGAGAGAGAGAGAGAGAGACAGAGAGAGAGATGTTGGTCCATGCAAAGCGCTGCTTTGTGAACCCACAGTCCCTCTGACCTCCTACAGGACCCAGGACATCATTAGTTCCTGGCAATCACTCAGGGTAATTCTCACATTGAGGAGGAGGAAGCTTCTTGAGCAGTGAGACAAAAGCCTGGTCTAGCAACTAGATTTCTTTCAAACCCCCGCAAACTATACATACAAATTAAGTTTAGAGTCTGTGGGTTGTAGCTGTAGCCTGTGTATTAGTTCCCCATTTACGCAGTATCACTGGGATTTAAGATGATCCCCTTCAACTGAAGGATATTATTGTATATATTTCACTGTAAATACTTTCTGTTTCTATCAGTATCAATTAAATGTCCCCCAATTAAAGGAGGTGGTGGAGGGGTTAGACACTTTATAAAACAGTGTTTAGTGAAAAGTAAAAGCAATAGAGGAAGTTTAAAGGTTCTGTATGTGGAAATATATGAATGAATATAAAAAAAAAAGGATTAGGATTAAACATGACTTCAGGTCATATATCCAAATACAGATAATGACGTCTCTGGACAACTTGCACATTTAGGTTTGTCAACGTGTTGGTCTCCTGCTTTAAGTAGAGGCAGTAAATGAGTCATATTAGAAGATTTGAACAAATGATCTATGTGCTCCTCGTTGTTATGCAGGAAATCTCTGACTGTGATACATTCACTTAAATCATATTCTCCTACATAATGGATTGAAAATTGCTGGAGTGCCTCTTTAACGAAAGCCTGCAGATTGTTTCTTACATTGTGTCAAATGTCAAATGTATCATACGGCAACAATTATCACTTTTCTTTCTCATTTACAGAGATACTTAGGTCTAATCAAACGTGTGTAAATGAATCATGTTTGAATGGCACACAGGTTATGTGGACCTTGATTAGCCTCTGTAAATGAGTGTCATTTATTAATGTTTACTCACAGCTGTGTGAATAAATAATATACTTATAAATGCTATGAACAGGTCATGAGTGAGTCCAGTGAGGGATTAGAGAGCAGAGACTTCGATCCGTGGTATTGTACAGATGTACGCGTCCTATTGATATCAGATAGCAGAATGACTTTGTGGAATTGTAAAATGCTTGTCTAAACTTTTCTTTCCAAAAGCCTTGCATACTCAGTTTCAGTTCTGAGAATGTGTACCGTCCTCCCCAGAGAGCTACTGCCTTTGTTTTCTAAACCCTCTCTCCTAAAGTAACTGAATCCTCACTGATACTGACCTAACGGCCCTTTGGGGTTTAATAATGCATATTTAAATACAGAAAATCAGCAGGCTTCCTATTTAACTGACTCAGTGCTATGGGATTTTTTTCAGAGAGCGTTTGTGTGTGTTTAATGTTGCACCGTTTTGTGTGATCCCACTAACCTGCAGATGGAGTGTATCACGTGTGTGTCTTCATCCTTGCGGGCGTTGTCGGTGAGACTGTCGCCCAGAGCCATCAGACACTGAGCAAAGCCCTTATAGATGGCATGACACCTTCTGGCTGACGATGCAGCAACAGGGCACGGGCTCGGCACTGGAGAACACACACACAAAGACACACACACAGGAAAGATGAATTGAAAGTTGAAGTCAATGTGTAATATGAACTGGGAAATCAATCGGAGCAGAAATATCATTGCAGCCGTTGACAATAAATGTTTTTCTGTTACTCTCTGTTAATGGCTGCAGCTGTTGGACCAGCGAGATGAAACAAGGTTGCAGATAAAAAGAGAGTCTGTGCAGCGGGTGACAGCGCTGTCTGTGCAGCTTTTTGTTTCAATGATGGACTGAGAGGTTGAGTATTATCCATCATACACCCACGGCGAGAGACAGCTGTGACTTCATCTTCAATCCGTTCCCTTCTCACTCATTCAGTGTTTAAAGTCAGCTGCTGATCGATCGCTCACATCAAATATGAGACATGTCAAGGCTTGTTGACCAGGAAATGGAAATACAGCAGAGGAGACGTGTGTATATTCATCCTCGGTGATCTGGTTCTGTTCAGAGCAACAACACACACAATCATGTTTGAATGCAGCTAAGATCAAATTACCTTGACAGACCTTATGTTTGGTTTATTTCACAAAAATACACTTGAATACTGAACAGTCTGCGATTAGAGTCACATCGTGAGGACACTAAACCCCAGGAGCAAAGACAGAACCAC
Source organism: Serranus cabrilla (assembly GCA_903364295.1). NCBI lineage: Eukaryota > Metazoa > Chordata > Actinopteri > Perciformes > Serranidae > Serranus > Serranus cabrilla. The sequence goes on along the minus strand of CAFUXE010000767.1, from coordinate 405,997 downwards.
CAAAACATCAGCAGAAGTAAATCAGCAGATTATTATGATAATTTTTAATTAATTTACCTTCTTTGGCTTTGAGGTACACTGACTTCACGCCTGGCTAGAGTTAGGGTTAAGCCAAAAAAAGTTGTTTCAGCTCAAGTTTATCACAGAAGAACTGTAAGGCCAAAGTGCATGTATGATGATTCATTTATTTTCCAGGTGATCCTAAAATGTTTGTTTCATATGTGGCTAAAATACATCATAAACTGCACTAGGTTTGCAGACAGGACTATAGGAAATGACACTGTGCTTATTTTATGGGCCCACAGATGCAGAAGATCTGGGTTATTTTATACACCCAAGACAACATTTTGGTTTAAGGTGGAGCTTAACAACTTTCATTGGAATGAACAGGGCTCTACCTCCAATGCTGGATTCAAATATCTCTGGTCTCGTGCTCATTGAACAGTTGGCAAAACAGTCAACCAATTCCAATGGTAAGGCGAGATTAAGAATGAGTACGTCATCTTTCTACTAGCTGATATTATTGAAGGATAGGTGTGCAATCAACACACCGAAGTTCGAAGTCAAAGGAAATGACAACTCAGAAATTGACACTTCTTTGATTAGTGAGAAAAAAACAGCAACTCTGTGATCACTTGATGCGAAAATCACAATAATGAGCTCTAGGATTGTGTGTCCTCTGACAGACCAGTGATTCTTGGCACATTAAAGCAGCATTCATTAATTTTTTTTGGCAACTTGGGGGCACAAAACCTCATATAGATGTTACAGGGAACGTAAAACATACAGCCACTCATCCAGCAGACACAAAACAACATTAGCACTCATTTAGAGTTCTGCTTCAGTCAACAGAAGACTTAAAGTTTAATATTTACTCTCCATAGCTTTGTTGCGGTGCCATCAACTACAGAGTGAAATATCTGTTTCCTTACATGCTGAAAGCTTCACTATGTTCACCAGCTGGTCTTTAACCTCTAGTTTTTTTGCTTGAGACAGCTGTCAGCTGTAGCCAAAAAACATTACCGATAAGAGCCATTAGAGTGAATCCAAACATTCAAGTTTGTGCCGTAAAATGTAAATAATGAGAGGAAAGAAGAGAAAACAATCACCTTTCACTGCAGATCTAACATTGAAATGTAAATGCAATACTGCTAAACTCTACATGCAACAGCTACAGAAACCTAAACAATCTTAGAAAGGATCCAACCAAGAGCAACAACAACAAGCTTGTCAGGTGTCTCACTGCTCAGGTAGCATCTCGTCAGTTGTCAGCATGGATTGTCAAGACACTTGCTGATGGAGAACAAGCAAGACAAGGTGCTTACTGTCAGTTCTAAGTATGTGAAAGAGTAGGGACTGCAGTAAATCTGTGCTTTGGCAGGAGAAAGAGGATCACATTTTCACATTGGAAAGGTTTTTTAATGGCAGGTGCCAGTTATGGAGGTTATATACACCTACACTTTTTAGGTGCGTTTTTCTTTTTTTTCTTTTTTACCTCTGAGAAGTAATATTTTTTCATTCTGTTAGTTTGTCTGTGCATTTGTCAGTAGCATTATGAAAAATCTACTGGCTCTGTTTTCCTGAAACTTGGTGGAAGGGAATACCAAGCCAAGAAAGATCCCATTTGGATCAGATTAATTTTCACTCTCATCAACATTGTGAGATAGGTCACTTCTGTTGCATTCATGTGTTGTCAAAATAATCTTAAAAAACAATCGGACCATCTGAGGAGCAAGTGAATGCACCATTGGTCTGCCCTTTCTAAGTGCCAGTCTAGTTTCTTCATATTGTTGGTTTTGCTAATTTCTGATTCGAAATCCGCAACATGGCAGATCCTTAACTCTACAAGGCGTAAAGCCTAAATGGGATCATGCAATCTGTCCGTCTGTCAGTCAGCAGCTATTCTCTCACACTACAGGACCACTACACCACCACTATCACAATACTTTTTGTCCATTTGTTTGTGAGCTCAAGGATGCTCTTTTTATTTGCTTTTATATCATCATTGACTGCTGAGACTCACTCCTTCAACCAATAGGGGCCTCAAATAATCAACAACTGCCTCTGTTACATAGAAAAGGCATTTCCTGCAATCAGCTAAAGCAAAAGAAAAAAAAAAAAATCAATCCATCTAGTCTGTTGAAGGCTACATGTTGGCCTTTGTTGTGCATGCTTTTCATTTCTGTGCCTTTCAAGTTTAATAACAAGATCACATTTTCTGTTAACTCTAACTGTGTGATGGTACGTGTACAAGACATGCCTGTGTAAAAAACAGCTGCCATTACTTTCTGTTAATAACCTTGGCTAGAATAACCATTATTGCTGCTTTGTACCTGGTGTGGAAGTTCTTGATAGTAGGGAAACTGTGACAAAGCCATGTCACTGAGTGAGACACCACATGGTGAAGACAAACATTGTTCAATATTTCAGGGAGGTACCATAACATGCTGGAATGAAAAAAGCCACACACATTTGATTTAATTAAAAAAATAAAATAAAGTGGAAACTTTATTTTTACTTAACTCAAAAGTGCTTCCACAGTCCTGATATCTGCTTCCGTAGTCCTATAGTCTGAACCAGAGCTGAAGGTTTGTGCTGTGTTTTATACAGGCAACAGTGGCTTCACACCTGAGGGCTAATTTGGAGCGTACCATGTGTTACTGGGGCATGGGGGGTTTGACCCATGGTAGGAAGAATCGGTACAAATTGGGCCTTTATCATAAAGTATTGTTTTTTGAAATGGTGAATATTGAATTATAATCTGAGTGAGGTCTGCCATTAAGAGGTGTATGGGGGTCAATTGAAGGATGATTAATTGAATTAGCAGTTGGTTGGTCTTGGGGAGGGGCCTAACCTTTCTAAGTGACTGGCAGAGAGACTTGGAGACTGACAGTGAACCCTCCAGGTGACTGAAAATCAATATCTAACATTTGTTTTGCTGTGGATGTCCGAAGTTTCTTTTTTTGTGTCTGTTGCCTCACAGTTTTTTTTTGTAAATAAAAGCACCTCAAACTGCTATGCGGCTCCAGCAATCTTATTATCCCCAAACAGTGACCCAGCCTGTTAAATGTGTCACAAACACCAAACACCTTCATGTCAAGATTAATAATAATATCATGTGGAGGTACACACAGCAATGTGAAAATTACCAGGAATTTTCTCCAGGAACTGTGTGTGGATGATTGCCAGTAGTACAATGGTATGTAACCAAAATAAACAGATTTTGTTGTGATTTAATTGTAATAAATGGATCAAAAGCATGGCAAAACCACAACATGAAGCCAACTTGTATCTGAATTCATGCTTTGTGAATGCAAAATGACAAACAAATTACTTTTGAAATGCTCGTTTTTTTTTTTAAAGTTTGGATCAGACATGTGCTATGCAGCAGATTCTCAATTCCTGGCAGAGATCTTCAGTCTACTGAGTACACTTTTCAGTTTGTAAATGTGACTTATCTCAGTCATGCTGTTTCCACATACAGTAAACATAAATATGTCACATCAGGTGAAACCAAAAGATAAGTACAATTAGAGGGCAATTCAGGAATCTACTTCTAATTCATGACTTCATGAATATGTGGAGGAACCCCTATCAAACCTTCTCCCAGGATTTCAAAGTCAGACACTAAAGTGCACACTTCATGCATGCACAAACACACACACCCCTGAGAACTCGGTCTCAAAAGTAATTTACTCTGTACGTGGCTATTTACAGCACCTCACCGAAGCCCAAAGCTGCTTGTTGAGTCATACTTGAGGAGGAGAAGTTTCATCCAGAGAAACATCTGTTTGGTTGATGTCTTTGAAAATAATTATAAGCAATCATTCAATCCTGTTGGTGTTGTATCACCATTTAGAGATGATTGAAAAGGTGGGGAACTAAGCTTTACTGTACATACGGCAGAGATCCACATCTCCTCTGGGACGTGGGACCACTGTTTGATTAGGCTGATCCTTTCTCATCTTTTAAGCAGCAGCGGCAAATGAATGTAAATCAGAGGCCTGAGAAGACTTCAAGAGCGGTTAAGTGTCATGAAAACAGAAGATGGAATTATTCCATCACAGGCTCTTAAATTTCCAGTCTCGCTTTTTTCACTCAAAGCTTATTCACCCAAGACCAAACAGGTCAGGTGTTTTGCTTATTGAAGGCTGTTCCTGGTTGTAAAAACAACTAATCAGAGCTGGGTTAAGAATGGAGGTGTCACCTTACCAGAGCCAGAAGAATATCGACAGGACAACCCTGTTTTCCAGAATTTATGTTTTTATACTACTAATTTGTTTCTGAAATCATGTTGTACTCCTTGATGCTGGAGAGCCATGTTCACATCTGCCTTGTGTGTGGTTCGGTTTGGGCAACAAAAAGCACCTTGGTTAAGGTCAGGTCATGATTTTGGTAAACACTTTGTGTCTCATGTTTCCAATCACTGTCGACTTAATTTGCATTACACCAATTGCCTGATCTTTTCCCATCTTTAGAGCTATATTTCTTAAGATCATTATGAGATCAAAGCCTGTTTGTTAATCTTTATGGCTGAGATTTGATCTGCAATCCAATTACATGCATTTACATTCATTAGTTATCTCTCTATATATTATGTTTTGTTGTTAGTGGTGGAGTCCATCATTGTAGCAGTGGATTCAGATTGCCTGCCTCGGCATAAGGGATTTGTAGGGAAAAGATGCTGGTTTTGGTTCGAATGCATTTGTTACATTACATCCACAAGTATGTGATGTATTCACGTACACGTACAACATAATGTACTTACAATAGTTACATAGTTATGTTAAATACATATTTAGGTCATTCCTAAAGCCACTGTAGTTTGCCATCTTAAAGAAAAATTGTATGATTTGGCTTTGGCATAAAATGCTTCTACCGAGAGAGAAGTTTATTTTCATCTGTAACTTTAAAAAAAAAAACACTGACTTTTAGTTCACTGGGGACATCAACACTGATCTCCTGGGTGAAAGCCCTGTGTTTATTTCCTCCACCCTCACTGAGTGGACCGTGTTGATCATTATACTCCACAAAATCACTTCTGTCTTAATATACCACAGCCACTACAGGGCGCTGTTTAGCAGTTGATGTAAATATTGGTTGCAATAAGCAGCAGTACAACATCATTTGAGGTTGTTTCTTGGGGAGGACATTCTCAACCATCAGCAGCAGCCACAGTCAGCAGATCAACAGGCTGTTACAGAGCTTTGCTAACATCCAGAAAAACCAGGATAGAAATCTGAAGATGCAAGAACACAAAAAGAATCCTAAAAAGTTTAATAATGCTGTATTTGCTATAACTGGACATTGAATTGCAAGAATGGGTATTGTAGAAAAACAAATGAAGAAACGCTATCAGTGCTCAGTTGACTGATATGTTGAAATGCAACTTGCCAGACACATGAATTAACAAGGTTTCACCATTATGTTGATAAAAGACGTAATCAAGGCAGCTTAGATTTCTTACATAGTTCTGCTTTTGTACATTAGCATATATAACCACAATTTCTAGGAGACAGGAGTTGGACAGGGAAATGCCAACATTATGGCAACTTTTCTTCAACCCACATCAAAACTGTCATCCTCATAGTAAATTGCTCCCAAAGCCCCCATGTTGACTGAAAATGATGTCTGCAGGACAGATACATCACTTGTTACTGATTTATGAGAGCTAAACATGGACTCCCTCCCAACAGAAACCGGATAACGAGCAGGATGTCAGACTGAATGACGCATTGAAATGAAATGGCAATTGAGTCTACAATCAGTCTTCCATATTTCCTTAACATCATGATTTTGATGTAGGTGTGTCAGCAGTGATCATGTCCCAGTCTGTGTCAAGAAGAGGCTTGATGTGAGGAATAAACAGGTGATCAATGAACGCATCATTGGACTGTCTGACGCATGTCTAGAAAAACGACATAAACTGTCACTTGACTGGCTGAATTCAAAATTCAAATATTCAAGAAATGATTGACACAGACCTTTCAGAAATATATTGGTTTTCGGGATGATACATCGTTCCTATCATGTATTCTTACCTCCACCCTCACTGTGCTTACTTTGAGCACTGGAGAAGGTAGAGACAAAAGGAGGTGCAGTGAAAGGTTTTGGCAGCTTCTTTCTTTTGCCATCTGTTGCTTATTCCTGTCTTTCTTCTATTTTAATTCATGTCTTTATTCATTCATCTCAAAGCTCCAGTCTCATGACGGGCATTGCACACCAATGACTCTCTGCCTATTACAGTATTTGAATAGTTCTCACTGCATATACATGAGCGTGGGGTGATACAGGGTGGAACTCACTCTCAATGACAATAAAGCTGATGAAACCTGTGATCTTAAATTTAGAAACAAATGCATTATTAACACCAAAACGGCTCGATTTGATAGATTTTTTAATCTTTACCATTCATATAAATGCTGGTCTGATATATTCAGTTATCAGTTCTGTAAAAGGCAGTCAGGCAAATATGTGGATAGACCTACAAGAGGGTTTGAGCACCTGCAGTCTGACCTCCTAGAGAGAAAGTGACCTTCTTCTGGGGCCAACAGATATTGATTGAATCAAAATATCAGGTGCACCCGGGTGATGCCCTCTACCCTCCCCTCCTATGGACTTACATAGCGAGGGATGCACACATAGGCCTTTATAGGCCCTCAGCATCAGTGTGATAAGTTACAGGAAGCAGCAGGAAAACACAGTTGACTTGGTTGTTGTTGGTCAATTGTGCAATCACTTTGTGCTGCATAGCAATGTGCCAACAAAGCACCTGACCACAACTCATTTGAAGACTGAGACGCCCATAGGTGCATAGATGGGTGCAAGTACATTTACTACTTACTGTAGTAGAGGTGCTGGGCACGAAAATGACAACTGGGTTGGTCTGAAACCTCTAATGACAGTTTTGCTGCGCTATGTGCCGCTTTGAGGTTTATACCTAGTCAGAAAAGTTTTCAGTTAGTTTCAGTTTCTGCCTGTTACGGGGCCGCACACAGATACTTCTATGAACTTTATCTCATCCACACAGTCCCAAATGGGATTATATGTCTGTCAGGCAGTCTGAAGGGAATACTACCATATGAGAAGATCAATAACATAATGCACAGCAGACTACAGGTCAGGTAGATTTTTCCTTGAAATATCATTACTTTACTCTTGTAAATATTACAACTTTATTCGATGACCACAGATATGTGGGATATGTTTGAATGTGCAAAAAAGCATGAGCAGAAATATTGCTGAAACACTTATGAGCTATTAAAGTCTAGTGATTTATAAATGAATTAAAATGAATGAATTTATCATTGAGGTGAATAAGTGCCACATGCACATTTAAAGAGGTTTCTTCCCCAGAACCTTTCATCTTCAACCATGGCCTGAATAACCACTATTGCTCGTCCTTGTTCTTTTTGTGCAAGTCCCAGAAACATCAGAAACCAAATGCCATCATATCTGGATTAATGATCACCCCGACGTGCACACAGCTCACTGAATTAAATCGGCTTCTTCAGTGACTGCTCCGAGATGAATGCCCATACATTGCTATTATGCTGATATGCAACCAATATAAACTGATTTTGTGTGATTCTGAGTGCACTTTTCTAGTTTATTTTGAAAGCTCACCTGGCGTCTAGCCATTTGCTGAGTTTTCCTTTCCATATATATGGACATTTCAGCCCTTTGTCTCAGGCATAGCACAGATTTTCTTCCACAAGAAAGACAAGCTACTGTAGCAGTCATCATTACTCTGTTAGCATGTACATGCTAGCAGAAAAGAGTAACACTGATTAAAGCAGCCTCAGCACACTACAGGCAATTTGCTGATTATTTTGAGAATGAAAACCTTTTTCAAAAGGAAATTAAACGGTTGACACCTCATGTAAAAGCTGATGTCATAGGTGTAGTCAGAAAGTAACACAGTCCCAGAAGAACCTCTCAGAAAGCTGACACAATGTTACCATAAGAGTTAGCTCATCAAAAAGGAGCCAACCTGTGACTTGTTGACAGCCGGCTCTGTGAACGGGTGAGATCATTTCGGAGCCGGTAGTGACCGATTTTTCACGGAGCCGAGATGGTCCACTTCAAGGGTGTGACAGGCACAGATGCATCATGTCATGATTAGTGTACGAGGCGGCGAGGATAACGATCCTGAAGAGTGTGACTGTCCCAGAAGTGGCTTGTCGTGATGAGTAAAAGTCAGAGTGGAGCCACGGCTGGAGCCTGGCAGGTGAACAGGAGATGCTAATTGGGTCAGACACTGCATCACCACAACTCTTCCCCCTCTCCCCAGAGACTTACTGTTTAATATTTAATAAACCAGACCTTCTCCAACCCCCCTACTCTCTTTGTGTTGGGTTGTTTTCAAGAGGAAACCTATTGATTTCAGGCTGGGTTGTTCACAGGGCCTGAAGATTATTGGCTTCACTCATCTCCATCAAGTTTTAATGAAGACCTGAGGAAGGGAAATGGCTTGAGAGGGAGAAAAGGAGACAGGTGTGAGAGAAAAAGAGATGGAGATGGAGTTGATGGGGAGAGAGAAGAAAGTGAGTGATAATGCCAGACGAAGTCATGACAGAGCAAAGGAGTCCTGAGAGAAATTTGGGAGATTCATTAGGCAAGTTATCACTGAGGAGCAAGCTAACTCTGCTTTTTCATCACAGGGTGGTAGGTTACTGTTTAACTCACAGGAACAACAACAATCCCTTTTAACAATAAAAATCCACCTATAATGATAACCAAACAACATCTTTTTTGTGTATTTCATTGGTATCCAACAGAATTGTAAAATTGAGAGCTAGTGTCCATCCACCATGCACTTTCTGCAGCACCAGGTACAGTCCTTAACACAGGTTTTGGTCTCTGTACAGGCACATATCACATTTCATCCTGCTTCCAGTTTGTTGGTTGCTTCCATTAGTGTTTCCGGTCTTCATGTTAATTGCTAACTACACCCTGCCTCCAACACTATTCTCAACACACAGCCATGAGGTCATTATTATGTAAATAAAAATAAAAAATAAAGGGGGAGGAAAGAGGGTTGACTCATAAGAATTTCCAAAAATTGGAAAATGATCAAAAGTATTATTTTAGTTCAGATTCAGATAGCAATTTGAAGAAAAAAAACAAGCTGCTGTTTATCATTGGTCTTAATTTCGTTCTATTAAAATGATTCCTACATGATATGGGTACCAACAACTTACACACAACATAGAAATTAAAAACTCAAAATAATAACTTTATTTCCTACTTTTATAATATTTTAATTTTAGAAGTAGTTTAAGCTGTTCATTTTACTCCAACTATTTTCACTTTATCGTCATTAAAAATCAGAAAGATGTTCACATATTACACATAGTTCCTAAACCTCCACTGTTGCATTTGGCTTTCAGATTGGAAACAATGTGTTACGCTAGATTTTCTCGAAAGTTTTAAGAGGAACATGCAAAGTAGGCTATGGCTATGTTTAAAAAAAAAAAGATCTAGACAAAGCTCATCATTTCTTTGTTGCAAACAATAGTGATACATCTGTGTCATGCTAAAAATAGCATGTCCTTTACCTGCTAGTAGAAGAAAAACAGCAGCAAGTAAAAGAGGATATGGGTGCATGAGATCCTGACCTTGAGAGAGCACTTGGGGGAGTTTGTTCTAGTGAAGAAGGTTAATTTCCACAGCATCCCGGGTTTACTGCCAGCTAAGCTGGAGCAGTTTAAAAGTTCACTGGGGAGAGGGCGATTTTCACTTCTGTGCTTGGCTGGAAGCCTCCTTCGTTCATATTGGCTACACAGGGCATTTGTCAGACGTTTTCTTTTGGGAGTGTGCACACCAAGCGATGCATGAGTGTGCCATTGTTCACCAAAAGCCATTAGGATCACTCATTTCAGAGCACTGTGGCAGAGTTGTTGCATCCTGGCTGTAAGCTCCATTAGCCTTATTCCAGCTAAGACATTTGGATTCAGCTCCTCCTTGATACAATTAGGCTAATTTAAGTCCTTACACTAAAAATCTAATTTCAACACTTTTCATTCCTTAGACTATATTTTGCATCTATTATCCTTTTCCTACCTTTCCTATTCCAGCTTCGCATACTCCCTCTGTTGCTACTTCATTTAAAGCTAAGCCAGCGATGCTGTTCAGCTCACAGCAATACATGAAGCAATAGCAGGCAGGTCAGCTTTTAAACAGTTTCGCAATCTTACCTTCAGCAATTGCAATCTCTAGTTTAAGGATGTTGTTTCTATAAAAGTAGTACTATACGAAGTGCCAGCAAGCTCAGATTTGTTGTTGCAATGGGTATAATTCCTGTCATCTCATTTAGCCCATTGAAATGATTCAATCTAAATCAGTAGGATTTAAGGAAGTCCCATGATGCACTGATTTGAATTCTGAAAAAGATCCTCTTTAATACTTTCTAGTCCTTTAGTCCATTACACATTACATTACACAAGCTATATGTAAGAACACAAATGTCCAAATCAGTTGGTTCAGAGATTAGACAGACTTTACCTGCCAAAGCCCAGTACAACAATTGTGTGTGAATAGAAAAGGTTTGAGACATGTTGAGTGGATGCATCATGTGACTGGCATGAAACAAGAAGAATACATACATACGAGGGTGGAGAAGAAGGGTCAATAAAAAAAAATAAAAAAAAGTAACTTCTGTCAATGCAGAAATCAAATTCAAGGAACGGCAAAACATTTAGTTGTCTATGACCAAAGTATGAGCTAGATATGTGACTGTGGTATGTTTGCATCCTTTACGGGCTAGCCACATGCTACCCCTCTCCTACACTGAATGCGTTTATATACAGTAGGTGAGAACATGTCTGATATGGAAAGTCTCCTTTTTTGTGACATGTCCAGACCTGATTCTCCGGACATTGTCCATAGTTCATATGAGAAAACTGCTTATGATTATCTCCACTAGCCACATTTTGAACTGAAATGAGATCTGGGCGTGCAGTTGGGAAATCAAGGCAGGGAAGCACATCTGTTAAATTGGCAGAAAGTTGATGTTCCCATTTTGGCTTGTAAACTAATGATCTGTTTGCAAGGTTTGATTGAGCCTTTTCCACCTTAAGATGAGGTCACCAGGGGGTCTGACAGGGCGCCATTGTTTCTAAGGGCTCAGTGTTTTAATACCATGGCAATAGGAATCTCCAAAGTTGATTGAATTGCCTTTACTGTATAGAGTCGATAATATTTTCTTCTAAATTTTTCTCACATGTGAGAAGCCAGTCAGTGGGATTCATTCTTCGGGGAAGTATGAACGCCTGTACTTAATTTCAAAGTAATCTATCCAATAGTTGTTGAGATATTCCATCCGATCAAAACAGGTAGCTCGACTGTGTTAGAGCTGAGGCCCTTAAAGCCTTCCGGCTCTGCCCGGTTCTTTAATCTATACTTGGCGTTTACAAAAACTCAAAACAACTGAGTTTACCATTTATTGAATTAATATTAACCAGATGCAATGAGCAGTGCTGGACTCTGCAGTGCCCATGCCAGAGCACAATACAGAGTGAAGATAAATTTCTCTTTTCACAGTTTTCTTCTGGGTTTTGGCCAAACCTTCGACAATAGGTTGGACTTTACAATTGGGCAATTTGGGATGACCCAGCAGCCAACCAGAGCTGGCCATCTGATGTTAAACTTTCATTCCATAATTTGTGGTGTTTATGCAGATGTGTGTTGGTCCTGGAATAGGTCAGTGCCCTTATCTAGATCTAGCCAGCTCACAGGAGATTTACAATGTAAACCATCGACTTATATGACCCGAAACAAAGGAATGTTGCCTGGAGATGCTCCTCTCCCTTCAGTTAAATGGTTATATAGTCACAGCTACACTCATTAACCCTATTTTATAATTAGCTGACTTCCCCATTCTATCAACTGACCGACAGAATTACATTGCCAAGTCTAGTCACATGCTTTCTATGATGAAAAAAACAAAACAGTGATGTACACTATTTTGATAGCAATTACAGGGCTTGTGTTTAACCAGTCAGTGCTGGTCAGGCCTGCAAAGTCACTTCCAACGAAGGAACTTGAGGGTTTTAGGGCCCAGAAATCAATCCCAGAGCCAGATTCATGCAGTCCTGGAAAAATCTCACAGGGTCAAAGTGAATTTGTTGTAAATGTTGATTTGATGTGCATTCAGGTTGTTCAGGGTCTGATGTTGATTTCTGCTTCCTGCATGCTGAAAAGGGCTTCATTCCCCTTTAGAGGGGATGAGCAGGTCAAGAAATAAATCATTGAATAAGGCCAAAACATAGTTATCTCAGGATTTAAATAATTTGGGTCTATAGAGAATTATTAACGCTGTTGCTGGTCTTTCCCCATTAGTCAGTGGCAGAATTTGGTATGGTTTGTGCAGATGTGTGCTCACTGAATTTGAATTACTGAGCTACAGAGGGCTGGTTTATGTTATAGGATTAAAATATCACATTTCATAATGTTGCTTTATGGCATGGGGACATGGGCTAACAAAGACTGAGATGCTCAGTAGAAAAGTAACTGACATGAGTAGAAAAATACAGAGACAAAGAAGAGAAAGAGAGAAAAAAACATTTGAAACTACAAATACTTATGAGAAGTATAACTCCAGCTGCTGGGACACATCAGCGCTGAGGGGAGCAGGCAGATCAATGAAGGGACAGCTGATCAACTGCTTCTCAACCTGCCTTGATTAATATTTGATATCTGAACTAAGACTGAGCCCAGGGAGAGAGCGAGAGCAGTAAGAGCAGAGAGGTGGAGTGACTGATTGATATGGACAGCGAGTGAAATATCCAGGCTTTGCAGATTTGATTGCGATCGGAGGGAGATAAAGAGGATAAAAAGAGATGAAGAAGTGTAGAAAAGCATTTTCTAAGGGGGGTGATGAATTGCACTGATAAATAGTATTTGTTTGGCAGAATTGTTTAGGACTATTGATGTCAGGAAATGTTGCTCTCACTGCACCCAGTACACTGAGGTACAATATCTATATGAGAAATGTTAAAGTATAAGACAGGTATTATCCAGTGTTTTTTCTTATTGTCAACAAATTCTATGAAAAGACTAATAGACTGTTACTTCGTCTCTTTACAACTTCCCTACCCTGTCTCCTGCAGCCCATTTATTCCTACTAAAGATGTAAATCTTTAAAAACGGGTCACAAACATAGTTTTATCTTTAGAAAAGGAGAAAATTATGTAGTGAAATAGCCGGCCACTGTAGATTTTTGCAACAGTTACTCACTGAAGAGTAAATAGTACCAACAAGGCAAAGTGGGCAACAAATCCAGCTTCCTGCTAAGGAAGTGATAATAAATTAAAGTTCCAGTACTTTTGGGGAAAAGAAATGTAACACTTAATTTTCTTCTTGGCAACATTTCTATTGCAATATTTCAAGTAGTGAGTTATTTTCCACACTAAGCATCAGAGCATCAGAGCAGCACGACCAACGCTACATCACTATATTTTACTTTCTTTCGAAGAAAAGAAGACTGAAGTTGAATCCAATCTGTTCTCATCATTATTCCTTTACTTTCACTTTTCCTTCTTCAGATACAAGGGAGAATCAAGCACAGCAGAGCAGAGTGTGTAAAATGTGAGGCAGAACCCAGGACCAAGGCCTTACAGGTTCTTACAAATCCATTTGAACAAAGGACAACTGGGTTCATGTCCTGTGTGAAACAAAAGTAAATGATTTTAACCTAACCATATGTTTTTTATGTAACTTCCGTAGCTTCACTTCCGGCATTTCTGGTATATTTATTTACTTTTCTTGTCTTTTATAACGCCTTACCAGAAAGTTTTTTGCCCTAAACCTAGGTCAGTGGTTTTGTAGCATAAATTCACATATGTGTATGCATAATGACGTGTGTGCTATTTCTAGAACGCTACGCTGTTTTCACAAAACTATGTTAAATGAACACAACTTCTTGACCAAATCCAACACGAAATGTTTCCATTAAACATGCAACTGCTGAGTTACTACACAACTATGCTGAAATGTAAAAATACTGTAACTTCTTTTCCATGTCTTGACTTGACTTGATTGAAAAAAGCATTCAATATGACACGCATCTTCAAGATACAAAACTAAATCAATCAAATTTAAGTAGCAATATGCAGTGATACAGTGTTATGTGATTTATGTTGTTGTTTTGAAAAATGTGACACATTTGCTGACCCTTGTGGGGTTTTCACATCTACTCAGATTGTTTGGGAATCTCAAAGAGACTCTTCTTTTTTAATGTCTTTGATTTGTTGTCTCAGAGATGCCAGACAGCTCACCTTTTCCCCTCGCATATTTCACCGCCACTTTGAAATTCTTCTGCACTTATTAAAAGGAGTTTCTGAGAGCACATTTTTATCTGTATTTATGAAAACATTAAAAGTATATGCTGGATCCTACTCGCTCGGTTTAAGATTCACCTTGACATGTCAGTATACAGAATGACAGCAGTGCATGCTTTGCTCAAATATGTGATTTAAGGCCTTAAATATATTAAACGGTGTTGTTAAATATATTCAGTTTTACCCGCTGTGGCATGTTGACTCAATTATAATGAAAATCTGTAAAAAGAAATCTGAACCATGTATTTATTCCATAAATCACATTCTCCAGCAGCACAGGAAGTTAACTACTTTACACCTGAGCTCAGTGTGCCGGCTGTTTGTCCTGCATTACTTACCCCTCTGTTAATGTGGTCATACCCCGTCTCACTGATGGGGGTCACTTTGTTGCACCCATAGCTACACTTTACATCATGGTGGACTTACACACCTGCAGTACACGTCTACATCACTGCAGCAAGGTGAGCAGTTAAACCCCAAGTGGTCAGCAAAAAAAGATCAACTAGAATGTCAAGGATTTACACCAAAATCCCAGTTCAACCATTAACAATATTACCAACTGTTCACTGTAAAAGCTGTCTTTGCTGAGTTTGACCTTGAACGTCAAGTATTTTAGCACATGTGGCTTTACAATGCACCAGAGAATTGTGTGCATTGCAATCAGGGTTTGTTCTCTGGGGACCATGAACATCCACAGACATGTTATGGTTAAACAGCCTTTAAATATCTTGAAAGCTTACATTTATGGCTCCAGCAAAGTTTGGTGAATTTGTGAAATAAAAGGGTTCATCATCTGGAGAGCATGAATGTGCAAACAAATTTCATGACAATATACAAATATTTCAACTTTCTTGTGTAAAAATTAGCCTCTTTGGCTCATGGTGAACAGGACAGGGGGAGCCATGGATAAAGAAATCTAGGCAATAGTTTTTGCCCAAAAAGGGCAAAGCAAATGAGAAGCCGTTATAATAAGAGCTTTGACTAATGCATGTTTTCTGTTTTTGAAAATGATGCCATCAACTGAGCTTGAATGATCATAGTAAAGCTATAGGCTTACTCTAAATGGTATGTTTGGTTTCAATTAAATTATATCGAATGGCACAAAAATGTACCAGTCCTGTAAATCAGATTTTGAAATGTCTGAGGCAAGTAAAGTGTTTCCTCAATGTGACACATGATTACTTCCTTCCTCAGTTACTGTGTAGCTCTTTAACTCAGACAACAGGCATTATCAGCAGTGAACAATGCTCCACTCTGCGTGTTTTGAATGCAGTGTGCACATCCAGGCATAAAAGTTAAAAATCTTGATTACTGGCCTTAATAGTGTACTAAAATTCAAATTGTATTGTGTAGCCTACTAATTCTCAAAGAAATAAAGAAAAAAGTTTCATTAAGTTTGATGTCATCTAGTTTGCTTAAAATCCCCAGAGCTGCCTCACGGTGCAGAATGCCGACATTACATCTCCTACGCTCGTCAGTTCAACAAGAATGGTGTTTCCTGATGAAACATAAATACACATGGCTGCACTGGGGACATAAAGGCCCGTGCAGCTGTGTCTCTGAAAGCCCAAGATTGTTTTTACCAAACTGGAACTTGTTTACTTGACTGGGTAGCAGGTGATTGGTGAAGGTTAAGCACTGACCTCGAGTACCTACGGCAAATAGTCTGACAAGCTAATAGAGGTTCTTGATTGGATGTTTTGTTTTTTACTGATATGGTCCTTGCAAGTTGTCTTTTTTACTTTCATTTTTTGTGTCCACAAGTTTGTACGTTTGAGTTTTTTTTAACTAACTTGCTAATATTTTGCCAATTGACACCCAATAAATTATTCCCACCTTGTAACGTTATTTGCAAGCTAAAAAGCTGGCGAGTGGCTTTCAGTTTCTCAATGCGACTGGTATTTTTTCTGCAGGTATGTTCAGTTCATGGTGTCTGTAAACTGTAGCAAGCTTGGCTATAACACACTCTGTTGACAGAAAGCAATTTAAAGTCCCACTGCAAGCTTCAGTATATGTTCCAATGAAATTGGATATTTGAGCAGCAAATGGAATCCTTGTTTAACAGGAAGCAAGCATGACTGGACTTTGATTTAAAAATGCAAAGATTTTTTTTGAATGCATATATTGTTAAATAGGTGCACATTATTAGCAGGGATGTGATCTAAAGGGCCTTTACCACTTCACCTCTACTTTTTGTGAAATTGCTCATGGGGAAAAAAACAGGCTCGGGGAACTGAAAGTAAGCTAGTTGATGTCAAACTCTTTTTGTGAACCTTTGCCTTTCTACCAACTCTGCCAGTGTTTGTGCCACAGTTTAAGCTCAGGTGTTGTTTACATTTTTGCGTGCAGTGAAAAAACATCAAAGTTCTTCTTTTCCCCTCTGCTCCACTTTCAAAGCAGCTTGCTGTGTGGTGCAGCGAGAACACAGTGATGCCCCGCTGAGCACAGTGTTCAGCACAGGCTGCTGCCATGTTACACACTGAAACACCCAATACATGAGATGGACTCACAGTAATGTGAAGTCTGAGGGAAAGAAAAATGCAGATGGCATCCAGATACGACCATATACACAAACACCCACAGCAGTTTACACAAAGGCACACACACACACACACACAC
>CAFUXE010000767.1:366188-384796 GCA_903364295.1 Serranus cabrilla | reverse complement strand
CCGGTAGCTGAATATCATCATGTGATGACGGTTAAAGCTATTTTACATTAACATGCAGCCAAAGATACCCCAAAGAAAGTTAAAGCAAGAAATTACAAACAAGCCATTTAACGTTGTTGGTCTGCAAAAAAATGTTGCTATGGTTACAGCATGCTATGGCTACGTTCAATGCGCTATGTCAGCAGAACGTCGGCTTCTACTGTGTATGCTGTTGAAGTGGTTCCTCTGTGATCCGCAGCAACATTTCCACAGAAAATCAATTCAGCTGTACACCAGCTACACACTCAGAGCTGCCACAGTGTAACCAAAGGCTAACAAAGGGATTACCTGCTTTGTAAACTGGCATATACATAAAGCTTCATTACAATTACTGCAAAACAGTGTAACAGAATAAAAAAAGCTGGTTTATCTTATCACACGTTCAGACACATTGTGGGCTGCTGTCCACTGTGTAGAGTGAATGTGGGCGGCTCACTGCTTTTCTGGTCTCTGTTCACTTAATTGGTTGATTAAGGCTGTCAATCAATATTTTTCAGAACAGAAGACTTATATCTGTATTGCCATGGCTTGTCCCGTCCCCTTTCTGGTCCACTAGCAATGAATTGATAGTCAGCTTTGCTACTGTTTTGTGCCTGTTGTGTTAAAGAGGTGTTAGTCACAGTCATCACAGGAGACAGACAAAGGAAACTGTCTGCCTGCTAAACAAGGTAGCTCGATCCACGCTAATAATATGTAAAGCACATTTTGTAATTCCCTTCCATATACATTAGTTCAATGAACGCATTTCTGTTTCTCCAATCAACACTCAAAGTTCACACCTCTACCGCATGACTTTCGATTTTACTCAAGTTGTTAGTTTGCATTTAAGACTTGCAGAGCTGTTGGTGGTTTGCAGTTGTGGAGGATTCAGGAGCAGGAGTGACAACAACATACGGAAAAACCTGCCTTTTTATCAGCACATCTGTCCCCACTACATCAGGCAGAAACACATCAGGGAAATGATGGAGCCCATCCTATCTAATTGCTGTATTGACTGCATCCTGACTCCTGCTAATGAGAAGGTCCAAAAACAAGTTAGTAGATTCTGATATTGTGATTTTTTGTTGGTGCTTTTACAGCTATAAGACGTTTTGTGCTAACACAGCAAACACAGTCTCAATCCTAACTTATTAGATACCGTTGCTTGTGCTCTTTGTCATCAGATTCCTTTAGCGCAGGTTTGGTTGTGTAAGTGATAGTGTGTCTCAGTTATGCCTTGTTACATCAATTGTAACTTCTCAAAATAAACCTCCAAAGCAACAGAGCCACTTGATTGAGGTTAGGAAGCAGGGTTGGACTTAAAAACTACTACTTTCACATCTGTGACCATTGTTTCACACCGGTTACAGTCAGTGGTTTGTTTGACCTACTGCTGACCATAAACAGACTTTAAGACTGCTTATATTACAGTTGATGCTCAGAACATCTACAATGACACAGATGGATTTATATTTGGACTAATGGAAGGTCTGGTGCATCTCATACAGACACTAAAGGGTGTTTTGTATGTTGAAACTTGATGACGAGGGCCGTAAAACAAAGCATCAGTATCTGACTGTCGGTCTGTATTATCTCAGGGGTCCCTAACCTGGACTCAGGGGCTCAATATTACCAGTATGGATTGCCAGATAAATCTCATGACATGAACAGGATAGAAAAGCATACTTCTGGTAGTTACGTGCATTTATTTTACTTCTTTAACAAGTTTGCCAACGTCTAACCATGTTCTGTTCCCCCTAACCTTAGGGAAGTAGTTTTGTATCCTAAACCTAACCAAAGTGCCACCATTTCATAACATTAACCACATTTTTCAAACAGCAACAGCCACTGATTTTGGAAACAGTCATATTTGAGGGAAGAAAAAAAATTTGTGTTTGTAAGGTTTGGAGGACATTTGCTGATTGCTGAAATGATGAATTCATGGACATATCTACCTACCTATCTACCTTTTTATTCATTCATTATGTTCCAGAAATTCCTCCATACTAAGGCTGGATCCACACAGTCATTAATTTTCAATGGAGCAACTTCACAAAGTGTCTCTTGATGACGTCACAGATGAGGGATTCTGGACCCTTTCACACAGAAAAGTTCAAATTGCTGTATTTACAAATGCAGTGCTCCTGGTTTCTGAGCCATTAACGCTGCACTGTGCTGCGTTAGTACTGCAACGTCTTCCAAACTCTCTGCTTTTACTCTGTGCTTCTCTCAGTTCACCAGGCAAATCTGCCGCACCGAGGCCATGTCCATCGTCTCCATTCCAGAGAACAAGATGCTGTTAGGACGCCAGTCAACAGAGCGGAGTGAAATGACTGCAGCACAGTGCTGCGCTGTAGTGTTCAGTGACTGCATGCTGCTGACGGGTATATGGTGTCTCGACCAGGTGATACAGTATATGTCTGTGGCATCTGGATCAATAAGTGAGTGTAAACTGCTGGATCAAGAGGTGGAGGGAAAATACTCAAGGCTCCATGTTTCCCTTTCTTTTTCCTCATGCAAACATTTTGGCTTTGTAATTATTTTATGTACTTTATGGTTTCATTTATCCTTTAATTCATGCACACACTCCCATTTATTACTCATTCCCATCACCAGCAATCTGTACTGTACATCCTACCAACTATCACTTGATGAAATCCCAATTTAGTCTGGGATTTACGGAGTAAAACCTGCGTAATAAGGCTCCGTGTTGGCTTTAAGTCGCTGGTGCATGGCCAATTACATTGACCGACTGCCAAACCTATATTTCCCACTGACAAACAAACATCGAGACTGTGATTAAGGTGGGTTGCAGCGCAGACAGGCCGGCACCACTGTGAACAAAGTTGGACGGATCAGAGGGAGTCTCAAATGAACAACAGCCGATACTGGCAGATTTTGGCAAAGCGACTGTCTCAATCAGATACAGTAGCAGATAAACAACGAACACGCTGACTTGTGTAAAAGATTCATTCTCAAATAGGTTTAATGGACTGAGGGTATTCATAAATTTGGCTGACAAATGAAACATTTCCTATGTTGCTTTTGAACAACTTGAGTAGGCCAGCACCAGTTATTATATTTACATCCAAAACATGTGTTGCACATGTTGGTCTGTGACCTTCATCAAAAAGCAAATGACCGCCTTCAGGGCATATGATTTTGATTTTGTTTCACTTTTGATAAAAATGTTTCAGTCACATTTTAGACATCACTATAGATTACTTTACACTGTAGTCTTATTTTAAGTGAAACTTAAATGACTAACTGTTTTAAAGTTAGATCTGACAAATTGTCTGAGTTGAGCTTCAGACCAGCAGCTAAAACATCAGATAACATTAAATCAGTGATTTTCCTTTATTGGTTGATATTACGGGTGAATGGGGTAAACACTGACACTAGTATCACTATGAAACTTCTCCAGTTGAATATTTTCATTAAGACAATTATTTTTTGTATTCAGAAATTCAGAAAAAAGTAGTAGTAGTAGAAACAAAATACTAATTGTGTATTTGAATAAATATGTCGTTTATTTCTACCCTATATTTTCTTCCTAAATAAGCATCCTTACCAGCGGCAGAAATCAATACCTCATATTCAGATATAACAGAGTTATTTTTTCGGCTTTATTTAAAATTGTAGCAGATGAAAGGGGGAGACAGAGGAAAAGACATGTGGGAAAGGACTCTGAGTCGGACTCGAACCCGGGCCACCCACTCAAAAGGACAGCGCCTCACATAACAGAGTTTTAAACACGTGGTTAATGTCGTCAGACTGTCATAGTTTGGTTATGTTTCGGCAACAAAGCTATTTGACTGAGGTAGTTAAGTGAGTTATGTTGGTGATCTAAAACATAACATAGCTACTCGAATTACATACGTAACTTTAAATATCAACGTTGAGTCCTGCGTTTATTTCCACCCATCCGTAACCCAACCCACCCACCAGGGCAGGTGGAAGACTTTGTCGTTCTTTATACTCACTTACGTCATAATTACTACAGCAACTAGAGGCTGTTGATAATTAATAAATATGTGTTCTCTAATGAACTCCGACTACATTCTGACATCTCAAGTTGCTTATCGGACTGTAAACTATGACCGGTGAACAGAGGGAAGTCTTGGCCCGGATATCTACAGCTGACTACACTGGAACACCAGAAATATTGCCCAAAGAGGAGAAATTGTTGTCAGAGCATCAGCTGACGGCTTCCAGGATTGCAGTATTCCTGAAGGTCAACCTCTGCCTTAAACATCTACCAAACAGCACTCCACAAATCAAACATGGAGGCAGTGGTAGTGCCAGCGGTGCTTGGCATCATTTCACCACACAGAGCGACACGTAACATAGCTTAATAAAGTTGGACAGGAACACATCAGACTTTCTGCATTTTTTGGAAATATGCAGAGTTACTTGGATGAATATGTATAAGGCTCAGTTTGAACCGCCGCAGCACATGTGTAAAGTGAATTCCTCCAGAGACTGACTCTGATGGGTACAACCTCGCTCTCTCACAAGACGATCTAACGGAGGCAATCCTCTGAGTGGGAGCGACTGATGCACTTATCTGAGAAAGAGAAAGAGAGGAAGCCGGGAAGAATTTTAAGAGGACAAAAAAATGGGAAGGAAAGTAAGGGGAGGCTCTGGGGAAAGTTGGGACTATGGAGTGAGAAAAAAAGGTTGGTGAAAAGAGGACAGAGTAGGGGGAGGTAGTAGTGGCAGTGAAGAAGAAGAAGAAGTGGGTAGAAGAGGACACCTTGAGAAGGAGAAAGAAGAGGAGCAAATGACAGGCAGTGGGGAGAGTGTGGACTAAAAATGCAGCAAATCATGTGCAACTTTTCTGTCAGGAAGTTAGTTAAACCGTCCTGACGGGAGAAGGGAAAGAGCGGGAAGACAGAGAGAAAGTAGAGAAAGAAACGAAGGAGACAGAAGAAGCAACGAGAGAGATGGAGATAGACGGAGAGATAGAGAAAATGAGACAGAGACAAAGTCGTTCTGCTGTGGTAAATATCTGTCAGTCTCCTATAAAACAAAGACAGCAGCAATGTGTGGTCATGATTGTTCTTGGTGATTTCCCTACTGGTCTCTCTCTCTCTCTCTCACACACACACACACACTATTGTCAAGTGAAGACAGCACACACACCCGCCTCAGTTTCAGTCCCCTCAGAGCCACACTGGGGTGATTAAAAAGCCTTTTGAACAAAAGCCGTTCGTTGAGGAATGTCTGTTCACCTTTTTAAAAAGTGAATGCGTGCATGTGTGTGTGAGAGCGCAAAGTGGTTGGGGATCCTCGGGGCGTTAAAAAGCTGAATGCGTCCCTCGCCGTACACACACACACCTCACTGACTGTTGCACCTCAGGAGGTGGAGGATCTAATCACTTTGGCAGGAAGCTTTTAACATCAGCGCCAGTGTTTTATTCAGCACACTCGCTCCCGTCAGCCCCCTCTGCGTATTAGGACGGGGCCTGACAATAAAACAAACGCACCTGGTCACAGGAGACGACAGAGGGGGAGCCATAAGAAGGCGTTTTTTCATCAGCTGTTTCTTGGCAGAGGTACAGATCATCATGGAATATAGATGATGTTTGAAGCTCGCAAGTTAAAACATTTTGGAGTATCAGAGCCGGCACCTTCGCACTTTCGCCTCTTTGGACTTCTCATTAGCTTGTCCTCTGTCTTTGGTCAGTTTAGATGCAGCTGCCAGGTAATTAAAAACAAATTAGAGTGAACTTTCTCTGCAGCTCTTTCCAGCCGTTTTCGGTCGTCTCGTCTGATGACTCCGTCAGCTCTGTGGGTGTTTAAGTGCAACCTGCTGAGCAATAAACTTTGCTCCTCGTGGTAGCGTAAAAAAAAGATGAAGTGCTTACAAAAACATTTGTTCAAAATTAAAACTAAAAATACTGGTTGCTCTTTTGAGACTGACTCAACTTCTGGGAAGCCCATTTGGCAAGACCCAGACACTAAGACACAGTCTGCGAGCAGGGGACCATCTCTTATTTTCATGCCTTTATGCACCCTGAGATAATTACCTTGTTTATAAACCGCTGTCTGTGGCCATTTCTGATGCGACTCAAAACTCATGCAAATGTAGCCAAAAATAATTATCACACTTTCTGTCAAAATTATGCACAGTTACAATGTGTGCTTTATTCATAAGTGCCCATGCAGCATTATGAGTTGTGTGCAAGAATATGTAACATTACACAACAGCCGATCAGAGAAAACTGAAATGGCACAAATAATACTGAGACAAAGCTGCACACAGAGGAAACCTCCGTCGCTAAACACAACTGACTTGTTTTATGTGACAGCTACGCAAAGCGACTTTCCACACTGAAAGAAAGTCTGATGATCCTCGCTGGAGCTGAATCTTTTAACATTAAAGCATAAATCTGTGGCTTTCATAACATTTAAAGAAAAAAACATTACTGTTTTTCAAATTGCAACATTAACCAACTGTTAAACTACAACTGTAGTCTTGAAGGAAAATACGTTTCCCTGACAAGGTATTTGAGAGATGTAGTTTCATTGCATGGCAACAGCCTTAGATATAATGTGACTTATTGTTACCTTCGCCATGGAGGTTATGTCTGTCTGTCTGTCTGTCTGTCTGTTTGTCTGTCTGTCTGTGTACAAAATAACTCAAAAAGTACTGCACAGAATTGAAATTTTTGGACAACGTGTGTATTCAGATAAGGAACAAATGATTCGATTTTGGTTGTGATCGGTGATCCGGAACACCATCTGGAATTTAAATTGCAAATTTATATTATTGCGTCAGTGACCATATTGCCTTCACTAACTGCCGCCATGTAGAGGATGAAATATTTCAATGTCAGTGTGCTCCCAAAATACATGCTTTCAATATAATCCTTCAATTGTGCAACTTGGTATTGCATAACTGACCCTATTGCCTTGGCGGAGGACTGCGCTCTCTGAGTGCTTTTCTAGTTGTAACATGAAATGTTATATGAATGTGGTGGAATTTGTTTATGACCTTTCATCCAGTTAGCTGTATGCTAACCAACGCTATCCTGCCCTGTTCCTCCTTGTTATCTGAATGTTTGGGTTTCTGTGTGCAGTCACAGCTAACAGGTTGCATCTCTGTCTGCATCAGGACTTCAGGTAATAATACCTATATTATTGTTCCCATATAGTCATATATGGTAAAGTAGCCTACTTCAAGCATTCTCTTATGGGATAAATACCATGCCGGGGGGTTGGTTTGTCACAACTGATTAGACATCACGCCTTCTTGCTCTCTCTTGGCATGAACTTCTTGATTCTCATTTGTCCAAAAATACTAGTTTTCAGTGTCTGAGAGTCAAGATCAAGGGATGTTTCAATCAACTGGTTTAGAGCAAATAAGCAAAGCTGCTTGAACGTACTTTCAGCAGAAGATGGCAGTATGATATTTTACTGTAGGCTCAACTGTCGGTAAACAGTAGAAGAAGTAGTGATTGCTTGAGAGAGAGAAAACAACAGAAAAAAAGATGTTACTAATCAAACAACTTTGGCCACCCAAGAGAGAAAATGGAGAAAAAGTCTACAGAAATTGGATTCTGCGGAAACTTCCACAATCAGAACTTATTCAGCAAAAGCTTTTCCATCTCCGGTTTAGTGCTTTAACTATTTTTGCAAAAAAAAAAAGAACCTCAAGTGAGTGTAAAAACTTTTTCCATTAAGCTTTTCTCATGCGAAACTTCAAAAATGTGCATAGAAATGACTTGAGATTAATTAAAATGCCTGTTCATTCAAAAAGGTGAATTGCCAATTTACTGGAGAACATATCTTCTGTCTGACTCAAATGTGTTTTGTTATAACTGTAAATGTTTCATTTTATAGGAATATGAATTATGATGTGAAATACGTTATGTTACAACAACAATGTATCACTTAAGATAAATAATAAATAGTTAGAACAAGGACAGATTATTTAACTGCTTTAATTCGTGCAGCCTGACCTGTAAATCTGTGGCCCAGCTCCATTTCAACATGTTTTTAAAGGAAGCAACTACATTGATTAGTTAAACATTTAGCGTGTAGATCCACCTGTGACCTTACTAATCATCCTCAGAGTCATTACAGCCTCCATACATCTGTTTGGCCTTTTCTCTTGAGGCACAGAGTATTGATTAGCAATAAGTTAACATGTTTGAACAACCAGATGCTTGTTCCTCACATTAACCTTCACTTCTCTGTGACTATTTAAAGTCATTGATGCCCGACCAAGTGAGACACAACGCTTCCCAGTGCCACATGTGAACTTCTTAACTAATTGAGAAATTGTCCATATGTCCTACTATGCGCCCTTGGGCAAAGCACTTAACCCCCCAGCCCCCCTCCAGGGCCACACCGTGTCCGCAGCGTGCCAGCAGCAGATGGGTGAATGAAGTGACTATGGAAATGAATCTGACCTATGAGAATGTGAGCCTGATAATACCTCTACACACACACACACACACTGATGTTCACAAACCTGCAGCAGAGGCCGCCGGCCACCACTCGGTGCATTATTCAGCCTAAAAGCTTGTTAAGGAGAGCTCACAACGGAGCCGTGATAAAAGATTGATGTGTAAAAAACAGTTTAGTTTGCCCGTGTTATGTAAAGCAATAAAGCAGCGGTTGAGAGATGGGCATGAAAAGGCAGAGGGGGAGACAACGACGGAGGAGCTGAGAGGGAGTTTCTGCACACACACACACAGAACACGAGGACAAATGCAGCAACAAGGAGCGGAAGAAATGAGAATGAGTGGCAATGAAAAACAAGAGCAGGAAAAGAGGGAGAATCCTGTAAAACCAGGGGGAACGCAAGAGATGGAGGAGAAACAGCAAAGCAACTGAGAGAGTGATCTCAGAGTAATTAATGACGTTCTCCAGAGACACGAGATAACATGAGAACAACCTCTACAGACCAAACACAAGTCAGCAGAAGGCGTTACAGTGCAGACACACACGGCAGCACCGCCGTGTACAGCACGGAGCAGGACACACCAACACAGCTGAGCAGAGAAAGTCCAAATATATATCCATGAGAAAATATAAAAAAATCTCCTGCTTTACTATTCATAGTGCCTGTTAGTGTTTATACTAGTTATTATTGTAAAAAAAATTCATCATCTTTAATTCAAGTCCAGCATACAAAATATATACAGTATTACTGAGCTCAGAGGTACTGAAAAGTGTTTCCTCAGAGCTGCTATCAGACCTGCTGGACTTCTTACACTCACAAGGATCAACAGCTGACTGAACAACCACAAGATGATTCAGAGTTCTGCAGACTCTTTCACTGTGAGCCTAAACTATTTATCAGAACAACCAGGACTAATATTATGTTACACAATGACACTGTAAATAAAACGTGATAATCAAGAACACACACACTCACCATCTAAACCAGGGGTGTCAAACTGATCCAGGAAAGAGCAGAGTGGCTGCAGGTTTCTGTTCCAAACAAGCAGGAGCACAGGTGATACAACTAATCAACTGATTGAAGACAGCTGAGGTGATTTGAATGATTTGATTCAGGTGTGTTTCTTTTTGGTTGGTAGAAAAACCTGCAGCCCCTCGGCTCTTCCCTGGATCAGTTTGACCCCCCTGATCTAAACGTCCCGCTGTGTGTCTGCAGCGTCCTGCGTCACAGCTGCATAACGGAGTCACGTCACATAATGACCTTTCAACTGATGGCAGCCGAGTAATCCTATTTAAAGCTAAATTATTAATAAGATGTAAATGTTCCTCTTGGTAAGGGCCTCGGTCAAGCCGTCACATAATGTAGAAATAAAATAAAATAAAATATGCCTTGATAAAAAGGCTCTTTGGGCATAAAGGAGCAGGTGGTCCTCTGCACGTGCCTCGTCATCAAGACACTGCTCTGGGATGAAAACTGTCTACCTCAAGGAAGCACAACTTTTTGAAAAATAAGAAGATGGAGAAAAAACAGGCCAGAGATAAGCAGAGCTTTAATGTCCTGTAACTTATTTAAAAGTTTTTAATGGGTGGGCCCATGGTTCCACTAGCATGTCCTTTATCCCCGCCTCCCGGCTGCTCGCTCTCAGCTGATTCACATGAGTGGACGAAGGAAATTAACTGAATGATGTAAATAAGAGCTATATAGGTCTTTCTGTGAAGTTGATTTACCTAAAAAATATATACGAAGATTTACAGAAATCTCTTCTCACAATGTACCGTATAAAGTCTTAGTCACGACATGTCGTGAGAAGGTGTAATTCCACCTTCCCAAGCCCGACTTTGGGCATCCCCAGTTCCTCTCCTGTTTTTGCATCTTAGTCCTGCCCACGGGAGAGGAGCAGCGAGGAGAGAGGAGGTGAGGCATCGGGCATTTAACCAAATGAGACATCCGTGCTTCAGAGCCTTCATTCTAAAGAGCTCTGAATTAAATATGATGTGGAGCACAGCTTCAACTGCTGTCTATTGTTACAGTCTACCGTTTATTTTATCATATGTTGTTATATGTTATATGTATGCATATGTTGATAAAATAATTTGATGTTAGGTGTCCAACATCGAGGTTGGATCACATTTTTTCATTAATTATTATTTCATTAATTCATCATATATATATCTAATGCAACATATACAAAAGGTGTTCCCACCGTGGTTTTATACGTTCCAGCAGTTTGTTGTTATGCCTCTTTTATATGTCCCAGGTGTCTCGATTTGAAGATCTATTTGATTAATTTGCTTATTATATGAATAAACTTTATATTCACTGATCCAAAAAATCCAAAGTCTTTTTTCATAGCTGACTGTTCATATCAACACCTCTCCTCTCTATCTTACTAAATAAACTGTTTAAAAGTAAAACCAATGTCTGCTTTACAAGATATTTATTTAACTTTTTATTTATTTCAAATAGATTTCATTACAACCTTTAGTCCCCCTGGCATGTTGGTAGTTGTGGACCGATAACTTGCACGGCCGTTTAAAAAAAGGGAGAGAAACATCATGGGTGCCAAAAAGAATTCCTGAAATGAAAAACTCTGTGCGTTTTACGTTTCACGATGGAGCGTTGAGATCAATTTCTTGGTCATAAGCCAGAGGAAGCACAGCACTTTGACTGATCTCTGACACCCCCAAGGTCAAAGGTTAAAATGTCTTTCCGGCTTATTTTGTTGCCCCCAAGTGGCCAAAAATAAAATATTTTATGTCATGAGATTGTTAATAGACACAGGTGCTGCTGTGGCATTATCCATGGCAGCAGTGTCTGGTGAACAGTCCCATCCTTTGTGTTATTAATGGCACCTGTCCTTTATATGCAATCACTAGTGCAAAGGGTTACTGCTAATCTTAAACATTTTTCAATTCTCTGGGATTATCAAGACAAATTCTGTCATAATCCCTGTTTTTATTGATCATGTTGTTGTTGTTGGTCTCTTTGATGTGTTTCCTCCCATTCTCCACCCTCCACTACCTCCTTCCCTCTCCGCCTAAAGTCAGAGGAAATGAACCGTGTAGTTCCATTGATCCAGCAGCTCACACATGCATGCATACGCAGAGGAAAAACGCAGCCGCTCCCACACACACCGCTCCCCTGTGAAGAAGACAAAGTGGGAGGTATATTGTGGTGGACGGAGCCACTGACCCCCTTGTTGAGTTAATGAGCTTTTATTGACTTCAGCACCTGAAGCTGCTGCTGTAACTTATCACTGTTAGCACCTCACTCCCCAGACGCACAACACACAGGGGAGCACGCATACACACACGCAAGCAAACACACTCTATCTGTCTCTGTGCGTGTGTGCTTGTGAAGATCCATGGAGACACAGGAACACACAAACTGTCAGTCCTCAGTGTGTAGACCGGCAGCGTCTCCCGGGAAACAAAAACGCAGAGGAACTCATAAACATACTGGCTTTAAACACATTTTACAGTTTGCGCTTCAACAGATGAGGTCTACGAGGATGACATCACTTCATCACTTTCACAAATGTGACATCACTTGACATTTTAACCAAAATAACAAAATTTACATCATACTGTATTTTGAAAAAGTTTACTGTGGTAAAAAATCCAAACTGAGTTTGCATGTTCTCCCCGTGTCAGCATGGGTTCTCTCCGAGTCCTCCCACTGCCCAAAACATGCAGCTTAGCTTTAACTAAATTGCCCGTAGGGGTGAATGAGAGTGTGAATGGTTGCCTATCTCTATCCTCGCCTCTCACTCAACATGGGATTGGCTCTGGCCCCAAGTTCAAATAAACAGTTGAGGATAATGGAAGGATGGATGGACATATGAGATAAGAGAGATAAGGATTTTCATTTTTTCATAGACTTTTATACAACATGACAAATTCTTTGGAACCTGTGAAGTTGCCCCCTGCTGGCCATTAGAAAGAATGCTGGTTTAAACCACTTCTGCAATATTAAAAGGACTTGTTAATAACTTTTAATCCAATTAGCACCATCTTTTCAAGCAAGACCTGGTGAAGAGGCAACACCAACACAAACAGCATGTTGGGAGACAAAAACAACAGTGAGCAATCAACATCTATGGTGTACATGGCAACGAACGCAGGAGGAACAACACACACACAAACACCCCCACTGGCTGAAACCAGCCCCACTGTTTATCCCTGCAGTGATTCTCCTGCTCCAGACCCGAGTCTTCATCTTTACACATCAATTCAAATAAAGTCACTTTTATTCATGTAGTCCGTCACAAATCATCCCTCAAAGGACAGCAGCTCAGGGTAAGAATGATCTGTTTGAACAGTGTGTGTTTTAGTGAGGATTTATGATTGGCATAATCACATCTTAGTCATTATAATAAGCCAAGAATATAACAGTTTGAGATTTACTGTCATTGAAATGAAGTGAAATTCAACTCTTTCGTCAATAAAAAGACTAAAAATGCTCCCTTTGTAGCCGACTCTTTGGGTCTGAACCTATGCCTCTTTTCCCTTAAGGCCACATGCACACACACAGACACACAAACACATACACACCAGACACGCAACCAGGAAGCAACCATCCTCTGGAAAAAAAAAACTCCTCTAAGGTACGCAGTATGGAAAACCATCCACTTCCTGCCCCAGGGGCTGAATGTGTTGTGTGTTGTTATGTATCCATAAAGAACTTAATGTATATATGTATGTGTGTGTCTGTAGAAGTATTGCACAAGGAAGTAGATCCCTTTAAAGTCTGTTGCTCAACTCACAGTAAATAATTAGGTCATAATTAGGTTAGTGTGTGTGTGTGTTTGTGTGTGTGATAACCTGGGGATGTGTTGATAAATGTGTTAATTTTCATCCACATTTACATTTCAGAGCAGTGAGTGATTAGGAGTGAACCTGTGGCTGTGCCACTTTATCAACACATTTGCATATGTGTGTATGTTTCTGAGTATGTGTGCTGTTAGATCGTCTGGTGTGATTCTTGTATCGCTCGACTGTTAGAGGTTTTTGCTGGTCAGCAGATTTCTTTAGACTTTTGAATATTTGAAGAGTCTAAAGAGCATCTTTTACCCCAACATAATGTGGCTTTGTGTATATATTCTGTGTGATTATAGCATCTTTTAGCTTATTGTGATGTTTATTGAGCAGATAGTGGTTCAGGATTTTTTTCAAACACTTTTTCCTGTTTACTCTCTTTACACCATGTCAGAGTCGTATTAAGTTAAAAGGTATGTTTCCTACTGTTTTGGCTTCATATTGAAAGCTTTTATATGACAAAAGCAAAAGGTTGCTTTTAGTGTGAAGCAGTTACAGTAAAAGCAGTTTGTTGCAGAGGTTACATCACTCATCATGAACCTACAAAACCAAAAATGTTCATTTCTTTCTTTCTTTTTTTTGGTTAATGGATCACTTTGAAACATAGCAGGCAGTAACAGTCAGGAGCAAAATCAGTGAGCTGAAGAGCTGCAGGCATCAGGCTGCACACCTCCAACTCCTCAGCAAGATAACCAACTGAACTGTGAACATGTGCAGCATTGAATTAGACAGCATTTGCTAATGGCTTGATGGGAAAGGCCATCTGACTTCTGTATTAAAACTGCTTGTTTGACTGCACCGTGAACACAAACACCACAAAGTAGTGTTTTGTGTGGTTTTAGCGCACAGTCCCTGCAAATGCAGGCGAGTTACAAAGTTCAAAGTTCAACAAAGTTGAACTCTACGCAATGCAAACATTCACCCCTTTGCTCAGTAGAATGGAAGTGAACGGGAGGCGAATATTCGCCAATTTCACACATGTGTCACCTTCAACTGCAGCTGCTGTTACCACAGTAACCGTAAGGGTCTCCAAATCAACCAGGACAGAAAATCTTCAAACTTCTGTAGAAATTCAGAGCATATCAGCAGTTAAGAACCTGAGCAGGGATATTTCCTCTACACATCTACTGATGTACATCTCCGGCCTGAGGACGGATCTTGATGTACTGCCAACAGTCCAATATAGATATATAGATGTTTTAAATTTACTCAAGTACTGTACTTACGCATAATTTTTAGGTACTTGTACTTTACTTGAGTATTTCCATTTTATGTAACTAAATACTTCTACTCAGAAGGTGAAGATTTAACATAAACAACATGATCAACTTACAGTGATTAGACATTTTATTTTTAAATTTAACCTCATAACAGAATGTTAAGAAGTTAAAATGAGCCCTATCTTTATCAAATTGAACGCTGCTTACATAAATGCATCAATACAATTAATGAAATAATATATTTTGAATATTTATAACAGTCTGAGTGTGGCCATTCTGCATAACGAGTACTTTGACTTTGGATTCTTTAAGTACTTTTTGATGCTGATACTTTTGTACTTTTACTGAAGTCAGTTCTGAATGCAGGACTTTACCTGTAGTGGAGTAATTTCACAGTGTGATGTTAATACTTTTACTTCTGAATCTGAAGACCTTCTCCATCACTGCATAAGATATGATTGATCCCCTTTTGCGATGGAGTGTGATTGGATTTAACACAATGCAATGCTAAAGAATATGATGCGATGTATTTTATATTCATTAAACAACAAAGTTAACAACAAATTTTTTGATTTTTCTTTTCAAAATCAGTTTGAATGGAATAGCCAGGTGATTTACTTACTGAAGTGTTGCATTGCTACTAAACTGCAGAAAGAAGTGGTTAGAGATGTTCTGCAGTCAGTTGTGAGAAAGGAGTGAATGATATGAATATGTTCCTTTGAACTGACCGTTGTGACCCACTGTACGCAAACAGGAGCACAAATTGTCCCTCTGTCAAGAAGCTTCACCTTTATGTACTTCAAAGCATTGAAATTAATTTCCAGTGCCACTCACTGGTGAGACCAGACACTTACTGATCTGCTTTTCTTCCTGGTATTCTCTGCACACGCTGAGGTTTCTGATGCTCACTTTCTGACCAGCTCAGAGGGTGAAAGTTCCAGGTAAATGTGGAAGCGCTTTTAAACATGACTGCCTAAGCAAATGTGTAACACCACAACAGAAACAACAAAAAATGAATAATATCAATTAAACCATTGTGCTACTGCAACACTAATGACTCTGATTTTATAAATGACTTCAATAATGGAAAGACGGTGGAATGATGATGACCTGATGAGCAGCTAGCTGACACTCGGGGAGCTGGAGTCAGCGGTAGGAAATTAAAATGCATACTGGAGGATATTGCAATGCTTTAAGAGAACTGAGGATGTTCAAAAGGTGCAGGGAGGAGATGAAGAAACTCAAACAGGATGCCAAAAAAGAAAAAAAATCAAGGACCAGACTTCTCTTACTGCTGCTTTTCGTATATGAAACACAAAGGAAAAGAACTGAGGAGCAAAGCCTCACATGTCCTCAAAGGGTTAGGTTATAAAAAGGTCATGAGTTCTTAAGTTCCTGTCATCCAAAACAACTATATGTGTCTAAATATCTGTGTAGGTTGTGAACAACCCAGGCAGGCAGACAAATGTGCCTTCCTCAACCTTCACGTCTTTGATGGCTTTGGTTTGATTTTCCCGTTGGCTTGCTTTTCTCTTTCTCTGACTGTGCCTGGTTTCTCTTCTCTGTCTGCTTTCTGAAAGAGTCTGCGGTCGATTGTGTTCTTTCTTCCTCTCTAAACCTCAAAGCCCTCGGCCCTGCAGCCACAGAACCTGGGCTCTGTCCACTTCACCTGCCCCTCTATCCCACGGACACACAGGCGTTCATGCATACAAGCACACACAGCCAAACACACACACACATACGTAGGTATGCAGGGGCAGGTGCAGGGCTGCATACATGCTCATCCAACCAGGCATGCACATCTTTTTTTAATGTTGTGTCACTTCACATCTTCACAGGTTGAGCACATTTATTCAAACAACTTCCTCTCTCATCTAGCAGGATGCAGACAAACAAAAACACAAGAACAGCACTTTGAATTAACTAAACTGCTCAGGAAGCTGCAGAGTTGCTGAATGTGAATCAGTTCTGTGACTTAACATAGAATCTTTCAATGTTTGAGGAAATATATTCGATTTCTTTCCCGGAATGAGATGAGAGGATTTACATCAATCCATAGACGCTATAAAACATTGATGTAGCTACGACCCCACCCGTAGGACATGAAGAGGCGATGTGAATAAAAATTGTGGTGGCTCTGGCTGTCGCCATCTTGGCAGCGCCTGATTCTGACAGATCCCCAGTTTTTCCAAAAATGGGTAAACAGGTGGAGCTGAGGCAACTGTCACTCAAAACAACTGCAATATTATTTAAGTGAATGAGTGATTTAAAAAATCCCCAACTGTACAGTTTTCATAGACTTTTTTTATGTTTTTTTTATTTTTTTATCATAAGCGTCAATGGGGACTGACTAACTTTTGGAGTCAGCCTCAAGTGGCCATTAAAGAAACTGCAGCCTGTGTGCTTCTCCCTACTGAGAAACAGAGGAAACACCTACCAACACCTTTGAAGTCTCAATAAACAACACACTGAATCTTTCTTTTTTTTGTCTGTAAGTATTTTTGAATTTTGAATAGAGCTAGCTGCTCTGTCTCCTGATTTCGCAAAATGTTTTATTAAAGTTAAGGTTAAATGACAAATGTGAATAAGGGGAATGCATCTGTGGCACTGCACTGACCAAATAAATGAAGATGATCTTAATTAGCAGGCTGCACAAATCAGTGTTTCTATTATGTGAAAATGGGCACTTTTCAGTGGCTGATTCAGGCTGTCTGTCCCTTCATTTTAAGGCCACTTAAAAGGGCCCTTCATTATATTTTCTCTGTTTAAGGTCACCCAATCCACCCTATTTTTCCTTTTAGTGGCCCTATAGAGGGCTTTACCATTGTCAACTAATAAGGCTTGGATTAAAGTAATGTTCCAGTCACTGGTATGAATAGTATAGACTATCACAGCGAGACACATAGAGACAGACAACAATGAGCTCTGACCCTCAGAGAATCCACCTGCAACCCTGCCCTGTTTTTTGTGAGTCTACACAACCAAGTAACCCTTTTTCAAACTCCTTCAAAATAAATAATCCGACTGAGGGAACATATACTAAGAAGTATAAGCAGTAGTAGCATTAGAGCTGCATTAATCAATTTAATTAAGCAATCTTCTGCATAGAGCTCGTTTTGTTGCTCCCAAGTGGACAAGAAAGAAGAAGTCAATTATTTCAGCTTTAAAACAACACCAGCTTACTGTATGCTGCGCAGAAGGTGCATTAGTGAACTACAGTGGTCACATGCAGAGCTGACTGTAGTGTTGCTGGGTGAGGCTCTGCCCATCAGGGATACGATGAGAACATTATCAATCTAAAGATGCTCCATAATCTGGCCATTTATTACACTAACAGGCGTTATCACATTTTGGTCCCATTTAGAGGGAAGCCTGATTACATTTTGACTAATGATGGCATCATCACTCGCTACATGCCCTGTTGTCTCTGTTTACACTGCTAATGTACTCAGTCAAGTCTTTGCTTGACCCTGTGCGGGGAACAGATTTCTACTTTGTTCGTCCTTCACTGGACAAGACAGCTGCATCTTTCCTTTCCTATTTTTGTCTTTCTGTTCCTCTCGGGTAGGTTTTATTCAAAGTTTCCAGAGTTGGAGAGCTTTTGCAGGATCTCTCTCTTTTTTTGGCTTCAGATCTTATTAAATTGAATTGTCCGGAGGCTCTGGTCAGTGATCCATGATGGTCCGCCTTTTTCTGACAGGCCTGATAAATACAGGTCTTGATCTCTCTCTGCGTCTCTATTCCTCTCTCCTCCTCCCTCTCTCTATCTTATTCTCTTTGTCCTCTCTCTCCACTTGTCCTTTGCCTCTCTCGCTCGCCTCCGGAACACTTCTCGTACTTCTCTCCTGTAAACTACATTGCAATTTTTCACTTTTCTCTATTTCCCTCACTCCTTTTAGACTGAAAGCTAACACTCTCTGCACTCCTTCCCTATAGAATTGTGTAATTGTGTGTGCGTGTGTGTGTGTGTGGGTATGTGGATGCAGACCAAAAGACAAGAGCTCCACTGACCTTGGACACTCAGTCTTCTCCTTCTTGCTAATAACGTTCCTATATGCTCTGTGTACACACTGCAGGGTGAAAACTGTGGGAGTGTATGTGTGTGTGTGTGTGTGTGTGTGTGTGTGTGTGTT
The DNA here is from genome assembly GCA_903364295.1 of Serranus cabrilla. Taxonomy (NCBI): domain Eukaryota; kingdom Metazoa; phylum Chordata; class Actinopteri; order Perciformes; family Serranidae; genus Serranus; species Serranus cabrilla. The sequence goes on along the minus strand of CAFUXE010000767.1, from coordinate 366,192 downwards.
GGGA
>CAFUXE010000767.1:336466-356675 GCA_903364295.1 Serranus cabrilla | reverse complement strand
GGAGGACCTTCACAAATATTTCTTACATTTCAAAAATGTTATTTCTCATCCTTTAATCTTATTTGTATCCTTCAGAGCCCCTCATTAGAATGATTTGTGAAAACAAGGCCGGATGGGAAAAAAAAAGTATGAGATATGCTTTTCATCCGAAGCAGGGACAAATTCAATTAACTTTCAGCCGAACAATTCAGCGTGTTGATCCTCTTCAGAAACAGATTTGGCCTGGCAAGGTTGTCGTCTCCAACCTATTAAGAAATATCTGAAAGGAAATATGCCGGCAACATGAAATAGCTTTGAATGTTACATACTTTAGGTTGCTGGGATTAGCTGGTATGTTGGGGGAAAAAAAGCTGAACTGAGGACAGCGTAATCCTGCAGCAACTGAATTCCAAGTCGGCTCTGGTGACGATGCTGGTGGGTACTGAAAAAACAAGGTGTCCAAGCCTGCTGTTTGCTCTTAAGGCCCAGATACAAGGCGACATTTTTAACGCAAGACATATCTTCTTTTAGCATACTTTGTTCCTTCTGTTGCTCAGAAGTCGCCCCTGCATCAATACTTGTTCAGTATCCCAAAACTAAACATGTCTGACTGACGGGTCAGAAGAACACAGGAGAAGAAAAGAAAAGAAAAGAAAAGAAAGAAGTCACGTTTGGTCTTGTGGACCACTCAGCTGAACATTCTTTGAGTCTTATGCACATTTGGATGAAGTGGCATCAAAGGAGTGTTGGGTGTGATGTGTCTGGGAGACGGGGATGACCAGAAATTTCAGGCTCTCTAGCTGTCGTTTCTGAGACAGTCTTTTGTTTCGTGACGGGATGAAAGGATGAGAGACAACCAGAATGCCTCCTGGTGGGGGGGAGAAAAGCAGCAGTAACGAAGGTCTGGAGAATCTACAGTGAACTGTCCGAGCCATTATTGTCTTGCATTGAACGCATGTCCAAGAAAAAAACAAAAACAAACAAAAGCAGCTTCTATTTCCTAACTTGACACTTCACTGATGCAGGTAGAGCGGAGGGAGGGATAGGAACAAATGCAACGCGGCAGACAGAGATGGATTTATGGGGGTGTGGAGGTTTCAAACTCAGTCACTTCGGAGCCCTCGTCTACATCCTGTCCTCAGCTCCAACAAACTGCTCAGAGTGGGGTGAAGTTGTTGCTCTCTCTTCTAAAACATAGCAGACTCACAAAAATGGACTCATGATCTGTATCTACGAGGACACGACTCTCTTTAAATGAAAGACTAGTGGCTGACGAGACCCTGCAGCATCATCATCAGGCGCCGCGCCCTCTTGCTGAGCGGGCTGTGGGGTTCCTGCTGGAGGAAGGTAAAGAGCTTCGGTCTGACCTGAGCCAACACGGAGGACATGTGGTCTCTTGTCAGCGGGTCGCCGTGGTCCAGGTTCATCACTGCATCCTCCAGGTAGCTGAGCAGGGACGTAGAAGGACAGAGACATCAGATTATGTGGAAAAAATAACAATTTCCGGTCAGGCACCTACCATCAAGTGCAGGTTAGGGCTGTTGGAAGAAATTTCAAGTAAAAAAATAAAATATAAATGAAATGCTGAAATCACTATTGTAATGTGTGGCTGATTTGAACTCATCAGCTGAATGAATCACCATACTATCATGTTCCCACCTCTTCCTCTTACTGGAACGGCATCTGGATGTAGCAGTGGCCAGCTGCACACTGAAGCAAGCTCACAACCGACTTGCACGTATGCTACCACAAACTTTACTGCAGTGCTTTCAATCAACAAAGTGTGCTAATGCCAGCTAGCAGGGATGTAACGATGCATTGCAAGACACTGGGTCCAGTTGTTTGTCATTTACACCCAACCACAAAACTGTTGGGTTTTTTTGTCTGAGAAATAATTAAGGATTTTTTTGAGTCACAATTTGTCTGCAAGCTCATTCTGTCATATATATATATATATATATATTGTGAAAATAATCACATCGTTAACCCTGTATCAGAAATCTCGAAACATGCCTTTGTATAACCACATGCTTATTTTGGCATCTGCAACACAAAAGCCTTTGTGTACAGTGTATAGATACATTGTAATTATTATAATAGGTTCAATTTGAGCATTACAACATTGAACGGCATTTCAGCATTTAAAAAAATGAGTGAAATTGGAAAGGGATTACAGAGGAAGATTAACAGCTCTAGGTACAAGCAGCCAAAGCCAAAACACTTCAGCCTATAGAAAAAGAGAGGATAATAAATAACTTAGCACAAGAGGCCATTTTTGTTCTATGTGAAGAAAATGAAAATTTCAAATCTCTAATCTGAAACTTCATTCAGATATAAAAGCAGGATGAAAATAATTTGCATATCCTTTCTGTGCTGCAGCTGCTCTGAGGGTCCAAACACAGAGAAAGGGCACCTCCTCCTTCAGTGTCTCAACTTTCTTTCACTGTTTGAATGTCAACCACTGTCCTTGATCACCTTCCTGGCTGCTGGCCCACCATGCAAGTGTGTACCTTGTGTTTTCACTAAAATATCACAGCACAAATGGAGTCATGGCAGTCACCTGTGTCCTGTCCTCTCACTCAGACTACACTACATTTAACTCCTCCATTAATTGTTTTAGTCAGACATCTGGTAGTTGGACTGTCCAGCAGAGCTCTATTTCTGTCCTGCTCTCCATGCCTCTCTGTCTTTACAGTTTAAATGACCATTCATCTCCACGTCCTGATCCCAGTCTAACATTAGAGCTGTTCCCTCATCGCCAAATGGCCTCTGGCCAGCATCCCTCCAACACACACACACACACCCACATTACAGGTCTATCAAATCCTCATAACACTGCCAACACACTCTTTATGACATTTGATGTCACTGCATAGAACGCCATAGATACTGACTGGCTAGTTTATGTCTTGTGGGAGATTTTCCCATTACCAGAGAAGAGTATCCAACCCTTTCGAACACCTGGGCTGACACTCTATGGGATGATGCTTGCAATGCCCTTGTTCTTCCAAAATCTCATTGGTCAGACAATCTCTGGTGCCACTTTCACCAAGACATATCTACCAAAGCATTTCCTTCAACGGAAAAAACACAGAGACTGTTAAACGTGCAAAATAAAATAACACAGATCGCACAAGGCTGTAGCACATGGGGACAAAGGACAGAGCTGCTGTCAGCCTTTGTGGCACATCTAATGTAAATGTATTTTCTTCTCCACTGTTATTTAGCACTGCATACTACTAATGGTCTTCATGGCAGTAGTCTCGCCCCTCTTCCACTATGACTGAACAGCTGGGTGTCAGTGTTGAGCAACAGCGACGGCATTTTACTCAAAGTTGAACATTTTTCAACTCTCTGCAACCAGAAATAAACACCAAACACACGGTGCTTGGTGTAGAATGGACGCTCAGCGAAGTGTAAATATGCGATGCTCACATTGCAGTGTATTTAAAAGAATACACTGGCATCAGGAAAAACACTATACAGCTATAATTTCAAAGAACATGTTAGATTGTGTTTTATACTTCTTCAGTTCACATTACTTTTGCATGTGTTTAAAGAAAGATGTGCTCACGATCCTCACAATAATCACAACGTTGCTTTTGTTTCTTCAGGAATCTGTTGTGGTTTCTTCTGAGATAGTGCTAATCTGAACCAAAGAAAAGGAAGGCTCCTTCATCTTGTGCAAAGCCCAAAAAATATACTGTACAATTTTTGTAGTTATCCCAATATTAATTGACTTCTATTTACTCATGGGCGCACAGAGTTTCCCGGCATGGCTCAAATAAAATCAACCATTAAAGCAGGCAAGAGTTTGAAGATGTGGAGAAGTTTTGTGATTTATCCTGTTTTGATTCTATCTACTGAACTCCCTCGGAACACAACCCATCCAACCACAACTGTGCACTGTCCTAATAATGCCTCAGGCTGAACCACACCCTGCTGGCCTCATCTCTCTCTCCAGATGGCACAGAGTGGCACCAGAGGGCCGTATTAGCAGCAGTAGGCAGCTGCAACGTAAACGCAGAACCAGACAGGTGATCCAGACACAGAGCGGGCTGTAAAGGGACTCGGATAGAGAAAGGGGTTATCTGGGGGAGAAGAGAACAGAGGAGAAGGGAAAGCAAGGATTCATGAGAGAAAGGGACATGAATGGAGTGAGGAGGGGGCTCTCTCAGGGAATATTTCCACACACATCATGCAAAAAACACAGGTGCAAGAGTGAGCAGCAGAATAAAAGATACAAGGACACAGGAAGAACACAACGATAGAGAGCATCTGAAAATTGTGAAGCTATTCACAGGATCATCGGCGCTCCCTGGACAGCCATGTAGCTGGGCTACAGACGGAGCAGGGTGATGGGGTCAGCAGTTTAGCACCGTTTAGCACTCAGGAGACGAGGAATAATGGTCATACAATGGAGATGAGATGGAGAGTGAAAGTTGAGGCAAAGACTGGCTTTTTTCCTGATCAACGACAGCACTGGTTCCAGCTTTGTGTGGGAGAAAAGGCGTGGAATGCAATTCAAACTTAAAATGAAGACAGCTAATACAGCTCACAGGATTAAAGCTAAAGTTATGCTTGGTGCATAGCAAGACACGTCTTACAGCAAGTATAAAACTAAGAATGATCGCCATTTTCATTTGGAAACAGTGCTTGTTTTTCATGTGTCAATACTCACACACCCTGCAATTATTTGAGGTTACTTTAATTAGAGATACAGCAGATGATCAATTATTCTGTCATTGTTCCAAGCTGTATATAGTTAGACTGTGGTGGATCGGATATGCTGTGTCAATAAAGAGGATAAGGAAACCACAATATTGTACCTGGGCTTCCTAAATAATCCTTTGCTGTTTTCCCAAACACTAGAATTACGGATGTACCGAAACACTCAACTCACAATTTCAGTAAAATTCACAATACTGGATTCACTATATGATTTAGTTTTAACCAAATGAGACTGAGGACAGATATGAGTGAAAAAGATTCCCTAAGAGGCACGGTATAATATATGCAAGACAACACATATTTCCTATATGGTAAAGTGAAAATGTTTTGTTGTAAAATACAAAATAATGAATTGCATTTTAAAATTCCAAATGAATCAAATAAATAATTACAAACAAAGAACGTCTCATTAAATAAACTAAATTAAGATTGTTTTTTAAGGACTATCACCATATCTACATTTTCAGGCAGAAGCTGAGGTCCCTGGACTTTCACAAAGCTTAGTGTTTATCTTGTTTAATCATTTTAACAATGCTAGATCTCATAAGACATGCTGCAGTGCATTTTTCCGACGTGTCCCACAAGTGGCTCTCTCCTAATAAGCTCGTCAAAATGCTGCTACAGTACTGCAGTCACCATGTTCTTCCATCGTGATAGATGAGCGAGGTCAACCAAGTGAAGACAAAATAAGATAGTGCTATTTACTGTTTAAGAGAAGAGTATCGCAATTCGTTTTTCATTTCCGCAAGTCAATCATCACATCAAATTTGTATCTTGTCTTGCAAAGTAATGTCAGATTCCTAATGAGAGAGTCCTTGTAGTTGATTTTGTCTGGTTTGATGCAGAGCAACTGTTTCACTCAATATCACTGCCATTATTTTTGATGTACCAAAAAGAAAACCACATAGTGTAGAGAAATTAAATACGTAATAACCTCACCTGATTTTGAGCTCAGAGCGGGTTGTAAGGTTGGAGGAGAGCTGCTGGATGAGTGACAGCAGCACTGGCTGGCTGAGAGGACACGGGTGCTGTCCAAACACCTGCTGGGAGTCGATGGTCTCACACACATACAAGACCAAGTTCAGATCTGTGGCTGACAGAGCCTGGAGGAAAGTAAGAGAGGACATTATATTCAGATTATTAATCTTTGCACACTCAGACTCAAGATTAAATAGCTCTTTCACTGCAATGAATCTATTAGAAAAACATTCATGTACAAACGTAAGTGCTTAGAGAGGCTGCTCTGATGTGTCAATCAAGAAGTCCATGGGTCAAGAACTCCATGGACACAAACACGGAGGATGACAAGTAGCCAAAGAGACTGAAGAAGTAGGGATGGAAAGAGGCCTATTAGCTACTTAGAGAAGGTTTAGATTAGGGATCTAACAGTACACACAAGTCATAGTTTTGTTCATACCCCATTTCACGAGTTATGGTTCAGTACTGTTCAGTATGGCAGAAAATACCCAAATTCATAAGGATACATTTATTTTCATTTATTTTGTACAGACAGTCAAAGACACAGTCCTCTTGCTGGAAACTAAGGGAGCATTTTGACCATTTCATTCATTCATTATCTGTAACTCCTTCTGCTAACTGAAGTCAAGGGGCAGTGGAACCAATCCCAGTTGATATTGGGCAAAAGATTGGGTACACCCTGGAAAGGCCTAACACCTAGACACAGACAGACGAAAATTCTCCTATTCACACCTATGACCAGAGTCACCAATTAACCTGCATGTTTTTGGATGAAGCCAGAAAATGGGTAAAATAAGAAACATTTCAAACTATTTTGTACACTGAATAAACACTTTCTTAAAAGTCAACAGGCTACAAAGGGCATTCCCTGTTTTATATTTAATTCCATTTTTATTATCAAATTATGCACTTCTGTCTCCGTTTGCTGCATCACAGAAAACACAGGGCCCTAAATCAGCTTACAGTGCCAACTTCAGCACATGTTGCAAATGGTGTACAGCTAAAAGTTCCCCAGCAGAACTTTGGTTCTACATTAAGTGCCTCAGTCTAAATACTGTGTTATTATGTGTGCGGCTGTGCACCGAACTGTGAAGGTTCAGAACAAATACACAAATCCTTACAGCCCTAGTTCAGATTCACAGCTACTTATAAGAAAACACAAGCATGGGTGCCAGCACTTCTGCTGCCTGCAAGTGGGACAGTGTAAAGTAGTTGCAGTATATTGTCTTTCTTGGCCTTGTAGTCCAGGTGTGGCCTTTGCGTATGAGCATACATGTGTATCTGTGCGTGACTAGAAGTTGTGTGAGGGTGTTTCAGCTGGGAAATACAGATCAGATGCAGAGGCTGCAATATTTACAGGGCTACACCTGGTTGTGTGTGTGTGTGTGTGTGTGTGTGTGTTACCTGCTGGAAAGCCTGGTTGAGCTGGCCCTGCTGGAGGAGCTGCAGGATGTTGGCCTGCTGTGTCTGGTAGTCTAGGTGTGCTGTGGGGACGGGCGTGCCGGCCGCTGACCTCATTGCCTGCATGATGCTAGAGGTGACCACTGCCTGCTGCTCTTTCATTGCCAGGCTCACCTCCCCTTTCACAATTCGCTGCACGTGGCTAAGAATAGACTCCTGCAAACTGGGGAGGGAAAGGACAGAGGAGGGAATGTGAGAAAGGGGAATATCCTCCACATTACATGAAGTCTCACTGCAGTGTGGCAGGCTGGTTACGTCAAGAAACCCTCATTTAATTACCATTTGTGATTGTAATAGTCTCTGTGATGTCACACAGATTGACAGAACTTATGTACGAAACATACAAGATGGGGGAAAAAATCTGGCTCTGCACAGTTGGGCGTTGTAATTTCCTTTTCAAGATTTTAAAGTTTTAGTTGGCCAACTACTTTCTCCCTGCTCCGCCCCCGACAAATCTATACACTCTAGAGGCCATGAAATTAATTGCAGAGGGAACAAGAGACTCGATCGAATTTATGTTCTTACATTAGCCCCAGGATTAAGCCCTGCTTGTTTCTACTCTCCAACCCATTATGCACCTGCTCAATATGAAGTGAATAAGGCCAGGGCTGCTGGCATCGGCAGCTGCTGATATGCATATCTGATATTCAAAATATCCACTTGGAATGTCAATCAATGGTATCTAATCAGTCATGTGAGTAATATCAGTTAATAGCATGATTATTTTAAATCTGAAGGCTTGATCTCACAGTAATGAACGGGCATGTCAGCATTTTATTTATTTTTTAGATATTTTATAATTAAAAACTGTAACCAAATGAGAGCAGATGTACATCACGATCATATTTAGGGTAATTTGTCATTTAACTACACATGTAAATGTAGTTAAATGACAGATTTATGACAGACTGGGGTAGGAAAAAAACAGAAAGTGTTAATGGTTCAGAAAAGTTCTGTTAAAATGTAAAGGAAAAAAAAACAAGGTTTTAGTAAAAGCTTTAAATCACATGAAGCCAACATGGTGGTCAATAAGGGATATCCAGGATACATACTTTCCCACCATCATCTGGATCTGGTGCTGGACCTCTGCCCGGACGTTTGCTGTGATGTTATTGGCCAGCTGATCGCTGGAGCTTTGGAAGCTGTCGATCATCTGCTGGAGCTGGCTAATCATGGGGTCTCTAGCCTCCTGCTCTCTCTGCTTTCTGTTCTTCATATGGGTCTCAAGCTGCTGGATGTCTACAAAGATCCAAAGGTCAAAGTCAAAAGGAAATAAGTTAACACAGGTAAATACAGAAATACACTCAAAACTAAGAAATATTAAAAATTAAGTATTGTTGTGAAAGTATAGCAGTAATCAGGGTCCCAACAGCTTTTTATACGTATAATCCATAACTTTTCAATCATTTTCAAGGAACCTAAACCAAACATTAACAGACTCTCAAAGCCTTTATCCTTGGATATTTCTTTTTTCTTGCTTACTTATGTAAATGGTATCTAAGCTAAGGTGGAGGAAGCAAAAAATAAAATGATCCTCAGTTAGCTGATGCATCAAGTTAGGGTAGCTAGCTGCATCTAGCTAACTCATACACCGTGTATAAGCTATCTTAAATACACAGAGAAGTACGATAGTAAAGTGAGGAAGCATGGAAAAAGACATAACTATTGCAGAACTGCTATAGTCGCACGTCATTTTGTGCAAGCCCTGAGGAATGCCAAACCCTATTTCTATTATTTTTTCCCCAAACAGTCACCTTTGTATTAAGTTCAGTCTATTTTGAATGAATACCACAGTGCTTTCCTCAATAAATAGCTTTACACTCAATGTCCACACATGAATGGGAAAAATTAGTGGAAGCACTGCATGATGGATCTCTATACACTACACCTGTGACATTCTGGCACTTCCATTTATCAGACAAACTAAACACCATAAACCAAAATCTGGGCTGAACGACGCAGCTGAAAGCTTGCACAGTAGCTAGATGGCAGTGCAGATGTTTATGCAGCATTCACAAAGTAACAGTCAATATTTACACACAAAGAGCTAAACCCTGAATTTGATCGTGGATTAACTTTTAATTGGAACAAGCTTACAAGCACACATGCTCAGAGGGGGTACTGTGGCCTCCCTATTTGCCGCATGGTGACTGTGTGTGTGTCTCCCCTCTGTACACATTATGACAGCCTTGGTAATTTAAAAAACTTCTAGCTGCAAACTTCCAGAGGTGGGCATGAGCACAATCTCAGAATAAATAGACTGCTTATCAACACATCAGTGCCCTGGCTCAGTCTGAAAAGGCATCATTACAAAAGATGTCCCTGAGCTTTTTGAAAAAGACGGTTATTTAATTAGACTTCCAGATAAACAGACCCTGATTTCAGGGCTAGACACGGGGAACAGCCTACATAAAGAAACCACCAATTTAAAGTGTCTCAAAAAGGACAGAGGCCATGGTAAGCCACCAGAACAGCTTCAAGGAAAACTTTCTAAACTTTCAAGTGCCTGGACATCTAGAGAAAGGAAGAAAAGTCAGTTTTCACAGCATGCAAGTAAAAATGACTGATTTGATCTTGTGTTGCGGTATCTCCATATCTGTGCTATCTTGCTAACAATCCCACACATTTTAATGCTTGATTAGATTTACGTACATTCTTGTGTGCCTTGTTTGAAGCTGTCATTGATTTGCTGAAACATGGACTGGCAGCCTCTTTCAAAAACTGGCAGCACGATGCTCTGGAAGGCATCTTTATAGGCTGCCTGGATGGGCCCCTGCATCGCTTCAGCTGCTGCTCGGCCAATTGCATCCGTTGTGTTCTGTAAGCAGGAAGCGGGACAGTGAGAAGGGAAGGAGACAGGAAGTGATGTTGTGAATATTTCAGATAGGACAGAAGACGGGGACAGCCGCTTACCTTAGATTTTACCACCTTGCTGACATTGTCCTTCAGTGTGACCTCCACAGCAGTCAGCTTAGCAGCAATTGTGTTGTTCAGCTGACCCGTTACTGGCTCCAGACTCTTGGAGATTGCTAAAGAGGAGAGAGAATAAGCAAGACCCATTAGCAAGAACTCCCCTATAATTAGGCATGTGATCAAGCCTAGAGGAGAAAAAGACAAGAACATCTCATTCTCCAATTAGAGGGCAGGAGAGGGGGGGCAAGCAAACATCCAAAGACTAATTTTAGTTTGGCAATCCAACACAATTCAGCTGCCATTATTATATCCAATTTATCTCATGCCTAAGGTGACCTCAAGCATGAAAATAATATTGTAATTAATGATTGTACTTGTACTTCATTTCACCATGTAGTAAAACCATTGTTTACAGAGAACAAAAACGAAAGAAGTAGACCAGAGTGCTTATTAGGCACGGTTTACAACTAATTCAGATCAGGGATGTATTGATCCGATCTGTCAGATTGCTGACCCTATTAAGCAAATAGGCCATAACATGATCGATCCACATCAAATACAATTTCTTTGTGAATGGACTGACAAAATTCAATAGGCCTCATTTACCAACAGCTCTTAAGAAGACATGTCTTCTCAAAATTAGTTTTCACCAATACCTTTCTTATTTGGCATTCGTTCTTAGGTAAGAACCAAATTTACACACTTGAGTGTTGAAGTGGTGTGGCAAAATAACTGGTTATTGAACTTTCTTCGATTATGCAGATGTTTAATATGGGATTTAAGTCAATGAGCCGTATTTTTTATAATTAACATTCATTTTTAAGGATTGTTTTCATCATCTTACATTAGGTCTTTTAAAATTAAATAAACACACACACTTCAATTTACATCAATGTCATCCAATAATTAGTGAATGATCACACTATTTACGGGCCAAAAGTAGGCCTGTTTTATTTATTTTTTATTCATTTTGCCTTCATTAGATTGTACAGGGGGAGGATATCAATACCTCACACCGCAGGAATACAGATTTTAAATCTGACAAAAACAGAGCACCTGAATCACAATAGTCTTCAGCATCAGCGGATACCCTGAGGTGAGGTAAGGGAATTTGGAGGGGAAAAGTTAAAACTGCGCCTCCCTAACTTGGATCTGGGCTACACGTACTGTTGGCTATTCAGCAAGGATTTGTGGTGTTAAATGTGCACAGTAAATGGTGATAACTCAAAATATAAGCTATTCGGTTCATAAAAGTTCAAACATCTGCTTCCCTGCAAAGTGACTCCAACAACTAAAACTGAGAAAGTAAATTTTGGCTATAAAATGAGCACAGCAAGCTGTCTGAGCCACAGGATAAAATAAACCAAGAAATCTGCTTTGCTTTGACTGCACACTATAGAACTAGAGAAAATGAGGCGTCTTTCAACCGTCACTCAGAAGTGGTACAAATTTTCCATAGACACAGCGACAACAGATAGACACATTTATTTAGTTCAGCCTCCTGAACCCAGCATAAGTTTGCAAGTGGATGGTGGAAAGACTAGAGAAAAGAAGCCAAGGACAAGAGACACCAGTGTGCGACATATGCAGATGGTTTAGATTTATACTTAAAATCATCCTTGTCTGCAACTTGCAAACAACAAAATTGTATAACACCACCATCATCGGTTAACAAATGTGGATGAATGCTCTGGTCTCAGCAGAGAGAGGCTCTGCCCTATTGTGTCCGATTGCGGATATTGTTCTTAATGGTTTGCTTTTGTGTGTGCTTACTTTGTGGGACTGTTTTCTTCATTTCCTCTCGTAGCACCTTATCCATTCTGTTGGTGAGCACCGAGCTGAGCGTGTGGCTCAGCTGCTGGCCGAGTTGTTCCTGAAGCTGCTGTTGATGATTCTGACTCTCTGCCAGAACTCGCTCTACTCTGCGCTCTGAGGTCATCAAAGGTCAAGGCTCACAAAGGATATGTAGAAGGTTCGTTATCACGACCTTCAGGAGTACTGTTAAAACAACTTTGTAGGGGTTAACTAGAAAAGACTTATATCTATTAATCACACTACATGACTGTATGACTGATTGAGTATGATTTAATTGACTATTTAGTGAGTTCCATCTGCATAGTATGTGGATTTTGCGTACATGAGAAATGCTCGGTAAATGCTAGATTAGCACAATTAGATATTTTTCCTACATGACCTCACAAAAAGCATTATTTAAGTTGCATTGCCCCAGTGCAACACAACCCTGCATTGATTTGCCCCCCAATCTAATGTGAATGGAATGCAACACAACCTTAATCGTTAATTTTGTAAGTAGTATGCAGTAAATGTTAATTGAGCAGTTAGTATGCAGCAGTCGGTCACCTAAGGCCACACAATGTTGGCATACACAGAATATTACGGACACAGCCACCATGGGTTTCAAATATCCAGTTTATGTCAACATTGTGTGGCCTTAGGTAACTGACTGTGCCCACTTAAGTTCGCACTTACTGGAAATGATGTATGTATCTTTGAATGGTGTTATCACAGTGGTTCAATAAGGCCCGGAAACAGAATGGGCTCAAGGTTTTTACAAAAAGTTTAAGGAGTGGTAGAAATGCAAAACTTCAAAAGCAAGTTTAGTGAGTAACAAAAGCCTGAAGGATACGTTCTTGTTCCTGGTGGTTGGTAAGAACTTGCTCTACTTGGGCCATAATGGTGCTCTGCATGGCTTCAATCTGTCCACGCAGTTCAGTTAACTCCCTCTGCTGGCTGCGCAGGAGCATCAACAACTCATCCTGTACTTCTGCATTCATCTATGGGATAGAGAGAATGATTGAAAAAGGAGACAAAGGGAAAGTGCTACGAAAACATGAATTACAGTCAATCAATATTTTTGATTGCAACACTGTTATAAGCAGACAATTGTTTGCTAACAGACTGGAAATGTATTTCAAATCTGTTGGATAAGTATCTGCCAGCTTGTTCTGATATTCGGCTGCCCCCTAGTGGACAAAAATCAATTAATGGTAATGTGTTTACAAGAGAACATCAAGACAACAATTACCTGGAAAACATATTTATAGTGGTAGGACCTAAACATAAAAAGACTAACAAATATGATGAATTGTGATTCTCTTACCTGACCAGAATCCATTTGCCTTGACTGAGATGATTCACTGAGGATAAAAGAGAAAGAAAGTGCAAAACGACTTTAGTGACAATACTCAAACTAATAATGTGTGTGTGTGTGTGTGTGTGTGAGATGGATTGAGTTCACCATTTGGTTTGGTTTGCAACTTGGAAGTGAAGAGCAGTGGGAATCAAACTACAGTCTGCTGCCGTTCTACATCTACTAATGACTTTCTATCCATCAGTCAACAGCCAATTATGATCAAGCCTAAGTGACTGCCTGACAATGTCCAGATACACACATATTTAGAATCATAACTCATGACATTTAGCTTAACTCTGAAATTTTATTTGTGCTAAACCGCAAAAAAACCTACATAATGTTGTTTTTAAGGTGGACCAGTGGCAGTCCTACATCCATACTCCTTCACCATTACACATCAACACACCTGTCATCTTTCTTCATCTTCCTCTTTACTTTTGGTGAGCCTCGTGGTGAGGTCTTCCAGTCCTTAACTGGCAGTCTGTGGCTTGAACGAGAGCGACAGTTTCCTGAGGAGGACGCCAGACTGGCCACCTCATCATCAGGGTCACTGGGTCAAACACAGAAACCGGCACATACAAACAGTAAGACAGCTGCTGGAGTCTGTGTAGCACACTGTATGCCATATGCTCTCAATCAAGCAATCATGTCAAAATGTTCTTGTGCCATAAGTAAAGAACGGCATCTGTGTTTTGCCTCATTTCAGAAGACGCTGGACGTGTCTTATTTGCAGAAACAACGAGACAGTGTGTTCGATTGTGTTACCTCTGCTCCGCGCCAGCGTCCTGACTGTCATTCTGTGTGAGGTGATAGGAACGTCGATGGTAAGGTGAGCTTAAGTGTCTGTCGTTCGGCTCCTCTCTTGAACTACAACACAGCAGAAATATGACACAAACATCTTTTCAAAAATTGTTATTTACACTGATTTTACAATTTCAACAGATTGGGACAATAAACTGGCCTGCTCATTTTGTCAATGACATCTCTTTTCATTGTGCTCAAGGCTTAGACAACTGCTTGTTTCTGTGAATTTGTGTCCTTGTACTTGACATACTGTTGTATGTTAAGGATTTTTTAAATAGAGATCGGAACTAGTTCATCATTAGTAATTTTTCATTATTTGTAGAAACACAAACTGCTCCAATCCAACAAAAAGTCATGAAACGATGAGACTTTTACTCTTAAGTAATATTCCTGAAAATGAAGTGGAGGTCAGATTTTGCAAATGAGATTTTAGAACTTGCAGGAGCCCTTCATGTAGATGTTTATATGTATAATTGTTAAATGCAATTGTGAAAATTCTTACCAGTCCCCAAGACCGTTGTCCCTGAGACTGTTTCTGGTTTCTCTCGTGATGTCAGGTGCAGCCGGCCAAGATGTGTGGCTAACGCTACCATCTGAGGAGCCTCCACCAACACCAGGGTTCTCCTGTGATAACGCATTCTCAAGTAGAGAGGGGGTGTGGCTGAGTCTGGGTTCTGACTCCACTGTCCCGCCCACTGGACCATCAGCACCACCAAGTTCGGGGGGCAACAAGCTGAGGCAGAGAGACAGTAGTTTTGTCAATTTTAAGGACCATATCAGTGCAAGTTCAACATGCATACTTGTTTAATGATGGCTGGATAGATTAATGTGTGGTTGGGTCAATAAATGATGGATGGATGGATTCCGGACTAGGTAGGTGGATGTATAAATGAATGGATGAATATATGAACAGTTATATGAATGGATGGATGGATAGACCCGTGCTGAAGCTTTCAAGTGACATATTAACTACAAGCATTAGTCAGCATTATTTTTTCATTTAAGTTCCATTATCAATGCTCGTCATTAACATACCCATTGTTGTTGGCTGTGCGTGGTGAGGTGAGCAGGTGCAGGGCCGATGCAGCAGAGGCCATGCTGTCTGTCTGGAGAGCAGGAAGAGGTAAGGGCTCCAAGCTGGGCACTAGTCCACACTGAAGATGCAGGGTCTGGGATGCAATCTCTGGCATGTCCTGGGACATGGCTGTGGAGGCTGAGGAGATGACGTCAGGGGAGCGGGCCCTGGTTGGAGAGGCCAGAGGAGGCAGGAGAGGAGAATCCAGAACCTGAGGGCTGTCGAGTGCGAGGGGACCACTAGGGGACGCTAAAGCCTGGAGATGGAGATGAGGTGCGTGATGGAAAAAAAACATGTCATTCAGAGTATTAAGAGGCTGGTAGAAGTCATGGCTGTGTGCGAGTTTGTCCGCTTTTACTTGTAGGTTCTCCAGCCCTGGCAGCAACACAGCAGAAGCAGCTCTTGGGCTGCTGGTGGAGGTGGAAAGTGCCAGACTACTGCTGCTGTTGTTGTTCTCTGCTCTGTTAGGACTCTGACTGACGTCGTCCATAGCCCTGCACACAGTAACACAGACACACTGTACACTGGGATACAAGTTCACATGTGATCAGAACAGCAAGAGATTCTGTAGTATGTTCATCTAATAACAGAGTCTGTATGTAAAATTAACAGACGGAAAAAGAAACTGGTGTTCTGGAACAATCCATATGATCCAATGTCCTTTATTTGTGGTGGTGGTGGTGGTAGGGACTAAGGGCAAGTTAATGGTGGCTTATTTGGAATTTGTTTTCTGAATGTATGGGGAACAAAAATAATGCTGACCTTCAAATTTATAATGTTTATTAATTGATTCACTTCGCAAATCACCAAAATCCATTGGAATCTTTTCAGATGCTTCTCACTGCAAGCTCACCTGTTAGTTGAGTCAGAGTTGCTGCTGATAGCTGTCACAATGGTCAGACTGCTGGCACTGCTGCCAGGAGACGCTGGTACCTGGAAGATGACAAGAAATTTTTATATTGAACTAAAAAACAATACTCATTGGTTAAAAAACTGTAATTACATTTTATTGCTAATTACAATTAAATAACTATTAATTTTAAGAATCTTGTCCTCCCTGTAATCTCTCAGGTTCCAACTTCTTAAATAAGTGAAAATGAAGACCTAATTTTATTTCTTTATAAAGTCAGTTTTCTGGGTACTAAACAGGGTAATGGGCTTGTGTCTGATGAGTGCCAGTAGCAGCACTCGACCCGTTCGTGGGAGGTGGTTCTATTCATGTGGCTGATGTTGCTAGGCGACACATACATTTTTTTAAGCACGGTGTTCATTGCTGAGGTGTTTTTTATTAATGCATGCTGGAGTGAAACTCAGACATCAACCAGACAGCCAAGTCAGCCTGTTTGTGCAACACAGAGAAGCAGTATACAAGGCTCATGTGAATTAGTACCGAAGTGCTTGGTGTCATGAAGGCATCTGGAGTCATCAACTTGGTTCCACTGCTGGCTCCCGAGTTTGACAGGAAATCAGTGGGGGCAGGAAGCGACGGGATCTTCCTTAGGTCGGTCTGGGAGCCACTTCCTGATTCCTTGTCAGAGCTCTGGTCAGTGAGATTATCGGAAAACCCTGCTGGACATACAAATAATGAAAAAGGGCTTAATTTGTGTGGCAATATTAGACATAATTAAGGCACAGTGACAAAGTGCTATATGGAACATTTAGAGCAAAGAAATCAACAAGTCTGCACAATATCTTTTCACATTTCACAACAAAAATTTTGAGCTGACATGTTTCAGGATTTGTACAGCTTCTATGGAGTAAAATTCAAGCTTTTATCAAAGCTAAATTGTTAAAATAAATGCATTTGAGAAGAATAAAGTTCACTGAATTACTTTATACTCAAAGCAATCAATGTGTATTTAAACTTTGTAGCCATTTATGTTACCTTTGTATGTTTTGTCTGGTGTGAGACATCAGGTAAACAAACAAATATGGCGATATAAGTGTTTCATTTTAAATATGAGATAAGAATATTTTGTGTACATGAGTAATATGTAGATGAGGAACCAGATTATGTTGTAGACTTTGTCAAAATTGAGCATTTTCCTAAATTTGAAGACTTTTTACAAATTGTACTTGTAATTCTCGCTCTTAGTTTGCACAGGAGAGATCACAGTTGTCCACAAATGTACACAATAACAAGGAAACCTGTGTAAACATGAATATGCATAATTTCTATGGATTGGGATTTGGCCTGTGTGTCTGCTTCATTTTAAATTCTTGGGACCATGACTTACCAAAACCATCCTGGGAATCAGAATGCGGCAGGAAGACTGCAGAGCTGGAGCCCAATTTGGGTTGAAACCAGATCTGGACATCCTGCAGACTCCTGAAAACACACACAGACACAGCCTGTTTACATGCGTCCTGTACCAGAATATATACAAATATACATGCACCCCATACCTCCACATTTAACAAATGCTTAACACGGCCATTGCCTTAACTTTACTGTTTTAAATATAAAGCCAGTCTATCGTAATGTGGTATGTCCTATTAACTGTTTGTAACCAAATTGCCTCTTGGGGACAATAACGCCAATCAAGCCAATATGACATCAACACTGAAGTCAGACAGTGGAAAGAAACTTACTTGGTGTGAACACAGTAGAGTTTAATTTGGATCCCAGACTTGGACTCTGTTGGTCCTTGAGATCCCTCTGGAAGAAAACAAACACACAAAGTTGGGCTGGGTTAATAAGGATCAATGCTGCTACATATTTAATGCCCGCTTTTTATTCAGCAGTGTTCTCAAAAAGTCACCAACAGAAGCAAATAAATTGCCTCTTTCTAAGATGACCATGTGGAATAAATAATTGACGAAGACCATGCCATTTAGATAAAAAAAAACACTCTACAGCAGCAGAAATAATCAAAAGATTGTAGAGGTGGAAGCACTTGCTATAAGCGATATGTGGTTTGTTGGTGTTTGCATGCATGAGTGAGTGCGCATACACACCTGTTGTCATACTCTCAGTCTCCTCCTCTGCAGGGAGAACCTCAGTGTGTCGTAATCGGCTGTGGGCGACATCCCGGACCCCAAAGCTGAGCACAGGGTGGGTCAGCAGGAACTCTGATACTGCTGTGAAATTGGCCCTGCCTTTCTCCAGATCCTGCCGCAGCTCCATCACATACAGAACCTGGCAAAGAATGACATCAGCAAATAAAGCAGCGGTCATGTGGGAAGGAGGGGTAAGGAGACAGTTTCAAGCTTTCGAGGAAATCCACTCTTTAAGAAAAGTAAAAAAAATTACAAAATTACACCATTTATCACAGCCAGAAACTTTCAAAACAGGAATTATCAGTGACAGTAAAGAGAGAGTGACAAAAAAATGCTTAAAATTAAAATCTCTATTAAGGAATAACATAGGCAGTTGAACAAACGTATTTGTGAAACAGTTCCATGAACATTAGTTAAACCACACAGCTGACAAAACTGTGCTGACCTTCCGCTGCACATCTGTGAGGATGAGATACTCAGAAGAGAGGTCCAGGCTGGCCTTCAGGCTTGGCAGAACTGAGGAGTTGAACAGATCTGGAGAAAACCTAAAATAATAAACAACACCACCATGAGTACAATCAAATTTGCTGCTACTTAACATTAGTAGGATGAGTTTCACATAGCAGGAATAATCATTCACCTGTTTGATTGGAGAGATTAATTGCGGCCATGTCTTATTACACAGGACAAAGTGCACAATAACGACTTAAATGTATAAAGATGGAGTAAAGCAATAACCTGATGGTCTGCAAACAGGTCCAGGAAACGGTGCACCACATTTTCAACTCCTGGTTCTGATCCGCCCCAGTTATCAGGAACCGCCAGAAAGGAACCCTACACAGAGCAAAGTAGACAGGAGCAGAGGTGACAACAGCCTCAGATTAATCTATACTGTGTGTTTCACAATTGTTAACGGAAAGCTGTGTGTAAACTGGTGCATACTAACTCGGGGTCCTGTCTTTTGTGGTTGTCACAGAAAAGGAGGCAGGAGAGGGGACGTCCTCCATGAGGTCGCAATTCATGAAGACATCTGGACAACAGAGAGTAAATAAAAGTGAAGAAAACCACATAGTGGCTGGGCAACATTGTGAATCATAGGTTTCCTTCTTTCACAAGATTCAGCAATTATTTGGTAGAGGTAAATGAGAAGGTGTAAAAAAAAAAACGTCCTCCTTGTTTACCTTGGCTTGTCCTGTCCGCCTTCGATGTATATCTGCCAGAACTTAATGTATCCATCATGGCTGGCTGTGGCTAACACGGTTCCATCTGGAGAAAGGGCCCCTTCACTGACTCGCTGCAGGGGCAACATGAAGGAACTTACGTAATACTACGGCAAGGAATGTATGTAACAAACCCCAAATCATACAGCATACCACTTTGTATGTCTTGTTACTGTGGTTTTATTTCTTTAATGAAAATCACCAACATATTTTCTAGAAAAAAACAGTAGTAGAAAATAATAATTTACGCATACGGCACTTAATCAGTATTTTATGGTTAAGCACTAATCAGCATGTAAGAATTTTTGCAGAATGTTGTTTTATTCTGACCCCTACCTGGGTATGTCCCTTGACTGTGATTACGCCGTCTTTTAGGTCTGTAGCATTGACGGGCCAACTGCTGTTGTTGGCTCTCAAGACCTCCAGGTCCCACACCTCAGCCTAGATGGAGAGGGGAATGAAGTTAGGAGTGCTAAAGTCCCCGCTTTTCTCTTTCCTGACACAATTCTGAAAGAAAAAACAACACTAATACCATGTCTTCATGTAGTAGGGCTAATGTCTGGCTGGTGTCATCCTGATTCTCTTCATTGTCATCCTGGATGAACGGGCACCAGATGAGGCGACGGTGCGAGTTCAATGGAGAGTCTTCTGGGCGTCGGACATGAACTACCACCTGATCACTGTAGGAAATACGGGGTTAAGGAAAACGGGATAAAAGAACCCAGTTCTTTAATTATTTATCTTAAAACTATGCCAAACGCGGTTGTAATATCACAGGGCTTTGTGTAAACTCTTAAGGCAGTGTGGGCTGGTGTGAATGATGATTTGAACTAAAGAAATAAGATGAAATAAACAGCCCAAAGGCAAGCAGTAACTACTAATACCACTCTAGAG
>CAFUXE010000767.1:316825-336179 GCA_903364295.1 Serranus cabrilla | reverse complement strand
GTTCAGGATTATATGTACAATGTACTACATGCTTTTAAACTCCTCTGGCCTCCTCTGACCTCACCTTAATGTCTGACCACTTTTTTTATTTGTATTTTATTCCACGGTATGGGTCTCCAGCTGCATTAACAGCAGTAGTGACACATTGACACTCAGTTTGCCTGCACTTGTTGTTGAGGCACCAAAAAGCACATTTTGGTTTGCCTCTACCTCGGAAATCTGCACGTCGACCGCGCAAGCAGTGAATATTCTCTTTTTTTCTGACAGCACGTTGATTTGCTGTTGTTCTTTTGATAATCAGTGGGCAAGCCGGCGAATTTATGGTCATTTACATGTGATCAGCATATTCATTTGCGGGAGGAGCCGGGGCGTGGTTGGTGACTTCAGCATGTGCGCTCAATTCCACGCTGATTGAGATGTATCAAGGAAAGGTGCGCAGAACCTGGCGTAATCACAGTTTGATACATGTGAAAACAAATGTGCTTACGTACTTTCCTAGTTTCGGGAGTACGCCATCTTTCAGTATGAAAGCTACGCACTCTTTGATACATGAGGCCCCAGAACTGTTTATATACTTGTTTATTAACAATGTGTGTTCCTGGAGGATTCCTTTAGGGGGCGCACCAAAGAAGTCCAACCATATAGATCTACCGGACTTGCAGAATGTAAATAACATGGCAACACATCAGAAGTTAAATATACTGTTAATTATGAGATCACCACTGTTCATGTGTGTATTGCAGCTTACGCACACATAGCTTTAATTTCTGACGATGTACACAACCAACGCTCTAAATGGATGCAGGATATGCAAGGCAAGGTATATCTCTGCCCTAATAGGGTCACTGTTTGTTGAATTTGCATCTTTTGCTTATGTAAGTAGAGACAAACACCACATATCAATCAATTACCCCTAATCATCAGTGGTAATATACTGTGTTTTGACAAGTCAAGTGCTGTTTGATGTTTGTGTCATCATATGGTGGACATAACAGACTCTCACCTCTGATGGCATAAGCCAGGAAGGAGTTGGACACAGCTATCAGTCTGCCATAGTAATACTTGTGTTCCCAGTCATACTTGGCAACCGGTTGAATCTTTACCTGAATAAAACAAGAAAATCAAAATGAATTAAAACTCGCTGAACAAAGGTTTTCTTAGATACATTTTTGTTGTAGATTTCCATTTGTGTCTTGCTGTTTTAGTCACTTAATGGACAGTGCTTTTGCGTTGCTGATGATTTGGCTTCTTACCTTGTTGCTGCCACGAGCTTTGCTGTTGATGCTGGAATCCTGACTCGCCACAATCTCCACATTGTTGGAGGTGATGGGTATACAGGTGGAGCCATCATCACCAGAGAGGCAGCTGGAATAGAAGCATGTACATTAAAGTTTAATATAGATTCAGTTTCTTAAAAAACACAGTAAGTTCTCACAAATATGTTATTGCATTTTTAATAATCTAATGCAAAGTGACTGATACAAAGAAGCAACTTACATGATCTGACACTCCTGAGCACTACTGAGGTCTGTGGAGATGGGTCTGGTAGAATCTGACATGGATGACCTATCAGTGCCTCCCAGGAGGCCTGCTGCTCCCAATAACCCATTCAGCTCTCCATTAAAAGATGGCATTCTCGGACCATCACTTGATGGGGCATCTGAGGAAAGACATTGAATGCATGGGTTATATTGGGTTACACTCTAAAATAATGTAAATGCAAATGTAAAACCCAGCAGAGGAATGAAAAGCATGGAAAGAGATTCTATGTATCCTGGAGGTTTCTTACTGTTATATTTTGACACCACACTCTGCCCAATACAGGCTAATATGGGTAAAAAAACAATAAATACATTTAAACATTTTGTGCTTCAAAAATTACACTGTCAGGTCTCAATTGGATGACATTCACAGTAAATTGGAAATATTCTAGTCCCCACTAACTAAATTCAAAAAGGGAGGAGGTTCGGTAATACACAAGGAGCTTACACAAAGAAATCATGTCCACCTCATGTTTTTCATATGATGTTATTAATTCAATAAATATTAAATGTAATGCCAAAACATGTAATGATTGTGAGATGCAAAATGGACAGGGGATTAGGTTTTCCTGTCTTCAACTTGGTGACAATCCTTTTATGACATGCACTGAAATAAAATACATGGGTCACTTTTTTTTTTTACAGAGGATTTGAGTGATGACAGAGATATCTAAAGACAGTACTGTATGTTACATGCTCAAGCTACTAAGTTGCTTTGCAAGTTTAGTATGCTCTCTGTCAATTTTAAATGTTCTTTATCCAATACTTTTTGTACCCCTTGTATACAGCTCATCTGTGGTGGAGCTATAGGAATAGCATGCTAAGGCACATTGTGGCTTACAATAATGCATGGAAATTGATACTTCATGTCCCCAGATGGCACACTACTAGTCAACTGTTTGTGTACTGTGGGGTTCCTAAATGTGAAGCACTATTAAGAAAATTGATGTTCAACTTTGTGTTGCTTGGTTGAGAAAGAAAACAGTGTCAAAGGGAGATTAACAAGTCATAGGAAGAGCAGCAGCTTCTGATACTATTCTGCTTTCCGAAAGCATTGGCATGACAGCCTGCACATGAACATTATACAATGGCTGGTGAATTATTGTGATTTTGTGTAAGCAAAGGGTATTTGAATGTTAAAAAAAGAAGAAGGTCTTGCTGTTTTTCTTTTCCTTCTTTCTTTCTTTCTTTCTCTTAAGTTCTCTTTTATATGGACCCTTTATTTAAATTGTTTAAATAAAGCTATGTGTTAAATTAGTTGGAAAGACAGTAACAAATAAATATAAAGGCTACTTCTACACACCTGTTTCAATACATTTACAGTAAGAAGAATGTGTTTGCACGATGCTAAACACAACCCTATTTTGGCACCTCAGAAAACTCACAGGTGCAACTATTAACTCACTTACTGACATTAACTACAACAACATTCTATTGCTATTTACCAGCTCAAAAGCTTTGCTTATGCACACAGCAATTACTTATCAGGGCAATTTTGTTAAAAAAAAATATGCCACAATTAATTTTATTAATTACTCCTGTTCTTTACCTGTGACAACAAATCAAAACACCTGCTGTAAATACGATCAATTGGTACCAAGAAAGAGCCATTTGAGTAGTCTGATGTCCAAATAATTTATCATGGTTTCACGGCAGAAGAGCCGAGTCTATTACAGATCCACATCCTATAAAATGCATGCTAATATGATGCACAGAACATTTAGTTCAGCAGAAGGGCATATATTGTAAAATGTATCCTGAAAATCAATCCAAATGGTTTGGTCAGGCTACAGCTCTAGTTTTGATTAAATCACATATATAGCTTGAAAAAAGGTGTCAGAATCTTTTAATCACATAGTGACGAAATAATAATTATCTTTAATCTATCTTTGCTCCTCCACAGTCTATATCCTTATAATCATGTGTAGCTATCTAAATATGGCGTACTTCCCAAATAGATAGCAAAATACTAGTATACAAAAGTAAACCCCGTTAGGACAGGAGCAGGATACTTTGGAGCCTACTCTTTGTTTGAGACCTGTGTTTTCCTTTTTCTCCATCCTCCCTTAAGCTAGTAGTGTCTTCGTTACACTACTTGGTCATTTGGACAGGTGTGAGTTTCTACGTAACAGATTGCACAGGGCTGCGTGAACTACATAACACACCTGAAATATGTGTATCCAAATTAGCCAACAACATCGACCTTCTACGCAGTTATGGAGGCTCAAGCTAATTCTTGATAGCAGTAAAGTGATTCTAACCAAACGATATGGTATAAAGCTACACCACAATTTACTGCTTCGAGTTCACAACTGGACAGGTGACATAGATATAATTCCGTTTAAAGAAACATTTGTTCTACTTTTTCGTCACCTAGCAGCAAAAGAGCCAGCTTTCCTACCCCAGAAAATAGTCTGAGACATGGGCTAGCTAGTAACGTAGCTAACACTTTGAACGATAAAATACTAGACCTTTCCGACGCAGTACTTACTAGTACTGCGTACTATTAGTGAAAAAAATACATGTGTAAATTCACTGACAACTAAATTTTGCTTCCGCACTATATGGTGGCTTTCGTTTTCAGGTAGTGAAACTGCTACTGAGCTAACTTTACTCCAGTAAAGCAGCGCGCTAAACCAACTCACGCTAGCTAAGTACCAATTTGGCTAGCTAGCTAGCATTCCATTAGCTACTGCGGCCTAACCCAGCGCAGCCGCTTTTCATTCCCGGTCCAACTTACCGGTGCTGTTCCCGGGACGGTCGAGCTTCAGGATGTCCCGAAGATGCTGGGTTGCACCCTCAATATCTATATTCGAATTTGACGCCATGTGTGAGGGAAAGGGGAAACTGGGTAAATTTAGGGGGAGAGAATATTTTCTTGTTTGATGCGATGCTGTCAGTGCTCCCTTCGTTCACCCAGAGCAACCGTCTAAACTTCCGTTACGTCCGCGCCGCAGGTTCCGACTCGTTTCTGCACCAGGTCATTGGTTCCGACTTCAACTGCTAATAAGATTCAGGCATATTTTGTTGCCCTCCACAGTCAGTAACACTGATCCTCAGACATTTGATCTTCATGTCTTTAGCGCAACTTTAAATTGTGTTTTCATTTTATTTTCTGTATTCATCCCTCACTCCTTGATCATTTTACCAGCATGTCAGACCAAACCCCTGGTCTCATCTTTTTGAAGCCATCAAAGCGACAGGTCGGCAAATTACTTTGCTGGTCTGATGTCATAACTGTAAAATTGCCAATCATAAATATGATATTCACAATTACAGAATACATTCGTAAATATATATGAATGAACCTAACAAAAATGTTATCCTTAAATGTATTTAATCATTCATATTGTTGTAGTAATGTCCAAGTATGAGCAAAGTGATTTACACAATTCATTTAATCCCCATTTGCTTTATTCATTTTGTTGCAGAGTCTCCACAAAACTCCCTCATAAATTCACCGTCACTTTGAATGAACTGGAGACATTTGATAGTGAGGCTTTTTTCAGTAAAATGTGTTGCAAAGGATGAAGTTAAACTTTTTTTTTTTATCAAAGGTTTACCTGCAGCCACTATGCTTGCATAAATACATCAATGAATTTGTGATTCTTGTCTACAAATGGAAATGACAAAAGTTGCACTTACTAATGGCGAAGTAGTGAAAATCATTACAATTAATATTCTTAGGACAATTTAGATTCATAGCAACTTAAATGAAAATCAGATTTTTCCTTTTTTTTTTAAATAGTCTATATTCAAGTTTTAATGGCATACATCAATGCACATTTGATTTAATTTCAGTTGGACTGATTTGATTTCATTTGAATTAACTAATTTATATTTTAGATAATTCGTTTTGAGAAGGGCACACCCCAGACTTGGTATACAGGTTCCAACTTGAGGGCATGTCAGGTGACTGGCTTCCTCTTCTTTTAGACCTGAGTCATCAGTCTGGTGTCTTTCCCTAACTCACTCTCTGACACTGTAGAAATGTTAACTGATGCATTAAACAGTTCAAGTAGTCCATGTTCAACTGCATTGGCAAAGAATTGCTGCACCTTTTTAATAAAGTGACTGGTTCCATGAAGAGAAATATATCTGCTGTCTCAACATATGAATTATTTTGATGATTGTGAAACACTTCAGTGCCCTACAACCTTTGACTTGGATCATATAGTCTTTGTTTGTAGGCCTTCTAGCACTACTACTTGAGGTCAGGAGCTCCTAGAGGAAAAGCTACTATACAAAAATACTGCAGTGGCAACAGCTATAGAGCACAACAAGCAGTAACCTTTGGTTTACAGATACAGTTGAACAGAGATTCACCAACCCAACATTTTTTTCATCCACGATAGCTATTTGGTATCTTCCAAGTACTTATCTTTCAAATTTTAAAATAGTAAAGCTCAGTGCAGGAAACTCATGGGCCTAATTTGTTATTCAAGATGACATAAGGCCAGGAATGGCTGTGGTACTAAAATTTAAGTTAACAGGGCAACATGTCTTAATGAATGTAACTAATACAGGGAGAGTTTTATAACAACACTTCCAAACTATATTTTATGTGGATCTGTCACATCTGGCCATTACACAAACCATTTAATAAGGTCAGTATCAGCCCAACTACAATTTGGTGAACCAATGGCTGACGTCCATTTATTTGACAGTTCCCATTCAACTGTATCACAATAATATAAACAAGGTTTTTGCCATTTTTCCAGCTGATCCAACCAAATTAATAAACTGGCAAAAAGAAAATATAAAATGCACTGAAAGAGAATCTGGAGGGATAAATTAAGGATTGGGAAAACAATTAGCCATAGAAAATAATACAGAGACCATCAAGAAAAAAGTCCAGGTTTATTGTCTATCGTGGCTGCAGTCCATGTTAACTGCCAGAAGTGTAAGAGAGATGACAGAGATAGAGAGACACAGAAAGAGTGAGAGACTGATGAGAAAAAGAGAGAGGGAGAGAAAGAGAGAATATGCAGTAGCCAATCACACAGCACGGTCAAACATTATGTCCTCCATGACTCTTTGGTTTGCAAGGGCAAAACCTGGCATGAGAGTGAATCATGGCAAAGTTAATTGCTTAAAGGAAGATAAAAACTTAGTTAAACACACTAAGGCAACACACAAGTGGCATCTAAAAACAACATATAACACAAAAAGTCGGTGTTGATGAAGCCGACTCTGAACCTGAACATGGATCTACAAACCAGTCAACAACAGTGCTAACAGAACTGAGTTGACAGCAGTGCAGTCAACAGCAAAGTAGAATGAGTTTGAATTTAGTAATGAAGGGTGGAGAGCGGAGCAGAGCACAAGTTAATGGCGTCGATCAGCTGTTTGTCTTTCAGGTGGCTTGAGTGTAGATATTGTAATGGGGGACTCCCAGCGTCATGCAGATCAGGGAAATGGCAGACGGGGGCATTTGATTGGTCGGCAGGCTCTCAGCAAAGAAACGCGTAGCAGCTCTACTGGCTGGGTGGTCTGAGAACCCACCTAGATGAGGTTCAGTGATTGACATCTAGAATCCGGTGTTTGCTTGTTTGTCAAGCAGGCGTAAATGAGACAGCAGGAGGGAGGAATGAGTGTTCTCTCTTCTCTCCATCCTCAACTCCTCCTTTCCCTCCCTCCATACTTCATCACACGGTGCCCTTAACTATGGCTGCCCCCGCCCAGCAAAGTGGGGAGGTAGGTGGTTAGCCAAAGTTGTGAATGGCCAGCCTGAACATGTCATTGGTGCACACCCATGCTTCGTTAATGTTCTTCAGGAGGAAACTCTGATGGAAACCCATGATGGGGTCGTCATCTGCCTGTGAACAGACACACACAAACAGAAATGGCAGAGGTTCAGGACAAAGTCAGCAGTACATTTGTTTAACCCATTAGTAGAACAAATTAAAGCCAGTATACTAGTTGCCATGAGTACCATTTAGCCATTCAGTGAATGTCCTGTAATTCCTTTGTCGCACATCAGAAAAAATTATGCCAATAACGTCATCCAAGTTATCTTGGCTTGGATTTGGAGTCTAAAAACTGAAACCCCACTTTTAAGGTAAGATGCAAGTTTTTAAAGAAAAAAAGAAAAAGAGCTGGCCAACCCAATAAGCCTGCAGCTTCCATCAAGTTTAGTTAGTTTTGCTTAAAAGGTTCCCTGTGAGATTTTTTTTGTCATTCCCTACACGGAGGAAGAACTAAATGCAAAAATAACAGCATACTGTTGTGTCTTCTTTTTTCTTAATTTTCAATTAAAATGAGGATTCTTCCATAATCATTCCCTGTAATATCACGAATCATATCGTAATTTCAGTTTTAGTCAAAATATTCCCAATTAGATCTTTTTTTCCAAATGGTGCTGCCTTACCGAGTCATATTTTCTTCTTGTCTCTCCATCAGCTGAGCATGTTGTCATTCTTGTCTCAGAAGCAATTATGACCTAACCAAATCTGACACACAAACTGCCGACTTTGTGCCTTATAGTAGCACAATTGTCAGTAATGACAACTAAGATGAGGACTGCGAGATGAGGACTAAGAAGCGCAGTACACAGATTGTGTGTTTGAGAGATTGACAGAGAGAGGAGAAGGGAAGCTGGCCTACAACATGCAATGTTTCTGTAACTTATGAATAACAACAAAAACATTAATTCGGAATCCCCATTCCACACATGGTCACGCTGTGGTGGCTTTGCACCCCATAGGTGGGACACGCCGCCCACTTTCAGAACTTCTGTCATGGAGGGACTGCAAGAAAAGATGCTCAAGGGAGGACAAACACCAGTTTCAGAAAGCAGGTTTAACAAACTCTGAGCCCAATGCTGAACTCTGAGTTGACTAACCCAGAGAGGAAAACTCTTGAGTTTTCAGTAGCAGAACGGCTGATCAGTTTGGCCAATCAACTCTTGATTATCCTCAACCTGACATAAAGATCCATCTTCAATGGAGCTCAATACTACGATTCACCATGGCAACAGGTATATAAAAGGCTGAACCTTCTCTTTAATCTGGTGTCCATTAATTCATTGTTTAACAGACTTGCATTTCTTTAACGAATGATAAAGCTGTGGAATCTGACGAGCATTAGGGTGTAGACTACATTACATTATAAATATAATTGTCCAGTTTTACAAACCAGTACAAAGCACAGGGGCCGGCAACTGACGATGAAAAATATAGTTTGCTTTCATGGATATCTTTTTTAATCTTTAGAGACATGACTGTAAGCTCACAATCTGATCAAGTAATGTTTGGTAAGCATTTGTCACTGAAGTGCTCATGTTCATTTCAATAATTGGAGACTATATGTTAATATTTCTGAGTTATGTTCATAAATAAATATTCAATAAACATTTCAGTGGGACTGCTCTAACAGCTGTCTAATGTGCACAGACTGAATGTGATTTTTTTTTTTAAAAGAAAAGAAAAAAAAAGAAGAAGCAGAAGAAGTAGAATTTCCAATTGCAAAATTTGAATGTATTAAAATGAGCGGACATGCAGAGGTTTTATTCTGAGATGATGGTGACTTGGTGCTGTTCTGTGCAGGTTAGGTTCACTGAGTTGAACTGACTTCTCTTTCTGGAACTGAAAACCCAGAGATTCCCTCACCTCAGGGTTATCTTACTCCAAGTTTTCACTGAACTAAATTTCTCAAACAAGGTCTTGGGCAGAAGTGCAAGTTAGCCCTGAGAACATGCAGGAGTCTGTTTGAAAGATTTGATTGTACAGTTACAGATTAAAAAAAAAAAAACTAGTAAAAACATACTTTAGAATTCCATTTGTGATTATTTGGCTGTAAAACAGATGCTTTAAAGGAACGTGTGAATGATAGTACAACTTACTTTTAGCTGTCCTATAACCATACTCAAGATGCAGCAGTCTGGAGTTGGCTGGTGGTCCTGTGCTGTTATACTATGCTCTATTTTTGAGAAGGGTAGACTCTGGCACACACAGACAGAGGAAAAATGCAGAAGAGGACCATTAATACAGGTTTATCAGTCATTGAAAGAACCTCAATTTTTGCCCAGATTTTCTGCAACACATTAGCAATGCATGCAGGTTCTGAGGTAGCAACACGATGCATACAGTTTGCAATAATGAAATTGATTGGCTTTGTTTAGTGGCATTTTTAATGTAACATTGAGGTTTAACAAGTTTACAAATGTGTTCTCTCAGCCGAAAGTCTGTATACTTCATAGAAACAGAGTGATGATATTTCCAAGGGGTTGATCAGTAAAAGATGTTTTTCAGCCAATTTCAAGCGAGAATGGAACATAAACTGGTGTTGATTATGTTCATTTCATAAGTTACCATGGCGATCTAGCCTGGTTAAGAAAAAAAATCACCTTTGTGAAACAGAAAAATCTGGCTTTAGACTCACTTTAGGGGTGGTACACCCCTCTGGTTTCTTGAGTGGATGTAAAGGTACTGACTGACACAGACTGTGTTTTTCTCACTTGGGCAGCCCTGTTACCTAAAACATAAATTAGCAGATAAACTCACAGTGAGTTTCTCGACAATTGCTTTCTTCCCTTGGAACTGCTCTCCTTCCCATGTGAGACATGACACATCCATCTGTGTGAAGCAGGACAGAGAAAGAGAAAGATAGAGAGAAAAGATTAAGCTGCAGAGAATTATTTTTAAAGATGAAAGGTCAACGAAAAAAACACATCACATAACTAAAGTGATGCTTGCTTTGCTCCCTTCATGCCCTATCTGCTTCAGATTGACATGAGAGAAACACATACATGAAGTTTTGTGTTCAAGGGGGTTAACCCGCATGACCTACTCAGTTTGGCTGGGGTACATTTCAAGGCAAGCAGAACACCAACAGGTGCTAAAATTTGGGCATTGGGACAAAATATTTGTCATTGTTTGCAACCGGGGCTGCACAGTCATAGTCCAAACTGTAAGAAAATATTGACGGTGCAAATACACACTGGGTAAACATCTGGTTAATAGCAGCCATTGCAACATACAGTAATGTTGATCGTAAAATCCTCCATAAACCTGAATTTCCATATATTTTATACACTTGAACTTGGTATACTGAAAGGCCAGTGGCAGATGGCAAGCTTTCACTCATACCTGAATACATTTGTAAAATAACCATGGCCTACTGTGTTATGCATATTCAAAGTTACTTTGAGTGTGTCATTAATCTGTAAGTGGATGACATATGATGAAGAGCCTCTAATACCTATTTTTTTCTCTTTTTGCTTCTTTAAGAAAACATTTTCTTTCCTGTTTTTTGTCTGAGTTTAAGGTTACCATCAAGAGTCAGTCCCTGCGGTCACATGGTAAGATCGTATTGGTTTTTCCAAGAAATACGTTTCCACTCGACGGGGGGGTGTCTCCTGAAATCCCTGTTCACATGCCTTTGGATCAATCCGATAACGGTCTGTGTCCTGGCTGACTCCGCTTCGTTAGATGGCGCTGTAGCCCTTTCTACAAGACGGTGTTAGAACTACTTCCTGATTGGTTTCGGTGATACGACACGAACTGTGCCGTCTGCGATTGATATGACAAGCTATCGCTATGCCGGCATCGTCGCTTCCTTCGACTTCCGGGTGAAATCCCCGGCGAAAATGCATGCGCAGGACGCGAACACGATACGATCCCGTTCACAAGACGAGACAAATTGGATAAACGGCTCAAGCCAGCGGTTGCAATCAGATTCAGTTATTCGATCCCAACACGTTTCTAATCCTGTACACATGAATTGGATACGTTTTTGATGCGTTTGAGTTCGTATTAAGCTCGCCCATGTGAACGCAGTGACTGGCTTTTGTGTTTGTGTTTTTCACAAAGCACTTAAGCACCCATTTTCTCATGTCTAAGAACAAACTTGGCTGATGCGTATGTATCACAAATCCCACATAGGAATCTCTTTCATGAGATGAGGCACAATGAGTCCAATTATACTTATGTTTGATAATGTTTGTCCCCAACGCAGCATTTCATTGTAGTGAGAACATTTTTTAGAACCTGTCTTCACTGTATAATAGACCTGCTGTGACCTCTCACAGCCCGATGAAACTTCACAACCACAAACTACAGACCTAGAGCAGCATTCCCCGAACCTCTTAGGCATGTTTAGGTCTCTCAAGGCTTCAGCACAGCTGATTCAAATGATCAACTCATCCTGAAGCTGATTATTTGAATCAGCTGTGTCTGGGCCGTGAAAGACCTTAAACATTCAGGATAAGTGGTAATGAGCATGAGAATGGCCCTCATATACTCAAATGTAAAGTTATGTTCCTATACACTTTCACAATTGTTATGAATAAGTTACTGGATTAACTAATTTTATTATTTTTTTCGAATCTGGACAGAGTCATTTTTAGTGACAATATTATTTTGTCTGTTATCATTTTATCCACATGGCAAGTTTACTTATTGTATGATTCATACACCTAATTTACCTGGGTTTTGCTCCGAAAACAATGTAAATTGTTAATGATGAGTTATAATGAACACTGATCAAGTGACCCTACATAAAATCAGCCCCACCCCTTAAGCAGGCTTGGTTGTTGTAGGAGGTACAAATTGTCTTGTTAAATTTGTGTTGCATCAATTAAATCTATATATTAATTAATAAGTGCAGGTAGCCCTGTGGTAAGACATGTTGTAACTGAACAAAAGCATGGTCTGTCATTCTCACATATATGGATCCGAGTTGTGATCTGTTATTATCAAACATGTGGTAGTAGTGCTGCACGAAGCTGGATCCTATCTGCTCCCATAGAGGTTGGTCACCCATCCTGAATCACCCTGCAACACACACTGGGAATATGGAGGGACAGAAGAGGAGACAGAGGAAAAAAGTCAGTAATTTATTAGAGCTGGAAAATATGTAAACACACACCACAGTATTTAAGACCAAATGCCTTTTCTGAGATATTCTTTAGTAGGGATACAGTTTTTTCAATCAGAGAGTATGGGTGCTTTCACACAATACATATATACAATGATAATACAGATAGATAACCATTAGTAACATCAGTTGAATGACTGAGTGGGACAAGTCATAGCTGGCATAGGATGTTCAGAAAATTATTATTATATATCCAAAATCTAAGGCAATATCTAGTGTCATATCATGGTATCAATATAATGCCAATATATTGCACCTTATCATACAAAGGTCAGATATGCAAGGGATAATAACAAAACAGCAGCCTCATAATTCACCATGAGAAACACTTTAAATACTCTAAACCATTTCAACAGAAACACCTTGCAAATATAGTTGCATTACAATACATTATCACCACCAAGGCAAATAAATATGTGTTTATTTGTAGTAATATTGAGATGAATGCAATATCTTAATCCTGTGTAAACCCTCATGCCGCACTGGCCAAAAGAATCATAAAAGAGGCAAAAATTTACACTATCAGGATCACATAGACTTATCTTGTGTTGAAACTGTGTTTTTATATTTAGTTGACTTATTATCTGTAAAGATTTACTACTTCCTTGACGGTGACCACAATTTAAAACAACAACAACAACAACAAAGCACGATCAGACTCATGAAAGCGAGTACCATCGAACTGCGAAAAAACAACAACCTAAATCTACTGCAACAAGCCGACCAACTCTTTCAGGTTGGGTGACACTGACAGCCCAAGTCATGTGCTTCTGAATAACGATACACTGTCTGAACAGGTCAGAAAATTAGCAATGGAAAAAAAACATACCATACATACCGACGTAAATAGTTTAGGGCCCGCTTGCAAATAGTAAAGAGAGGAGGGAGAGCCAAAAAGTGTAAAACGTAACGTTAGACGGGAAAGCTCTTTTACCATCTTGGCTAGTTAACGTAAGCTAACTAGCTGCTTCTAGCTTGTGAGCTGTCTTGTTTGCTAACTTAGCCTGTGTTTGCAAAGCCTGTTCATATACCTAGCATGCCTCCCCGCCAGTCAATGTTAGACGTCAGTTAAAACATATTTCAAGACGTAAGCTAACTGGCTGGCTGGCGTTGGCCATTTCACCGGTTGCTAAAAATATCCCGTCTTCTCCAAGTGTTGATGCCACCTCCAGGCCCGTGCGTACAGCCCTGGAACCCTGGAGCAGCTACCCTACATAGGCGTGCCCAACGGTCGCCCTAAACTGGGCAGAAGCAGCAAATAGAGCTACTTACACTACCGTATACCAGTTCAAATGTCCTACTAAATTAGCGCGTTTTGTTTTCGGACATGTTTCCATTCACTATTCCATTAGACGGTCTCCTAAAAATAAGTAATGAAAACTTACCTCTAACCAACGCCGAGGCCGGCTTCACGATAGCACAGTGCAGTGTCTGCTCCCTTACGAGGGCACGCACGAAAAGCCGTAAACGGCCCGGTGGCTTGTGGGGGTTGTAGTCTATATGGGAGGTAGAAAGAGATAATAACAGCTTGGTTCTGTTGTCTTGCTCAGCATCCTTGACACAGAGCCTGTAGTGCTCTCGCTGTAAGTTTGTGTTGAGATGATTTTTGATGCATTCATACTGAAATAAACATTTGAATTGCTTTACTTTACCAAGAACAATGTTTTGCTTTTCTTAAACTTTGGCATCTGCTCAACTTGTGTGGTGAGGCCATGACTTAAGCACTCCACCCAAATTTTAAATTGCTCCTCAGTGAACAGGCTGGCCACTTCTTTCACTTTCTTTATGCAGATGGAGACTTGTTACATGATGCTTGTTTTATTAGCTGAGGCCTGCTATATACAGTATATCTAGAAGTAACTGGTAAAACACAAAACTGCTAATTTCATTTTCATTTTCAATTTACTTTTAATGGAAGATAACATGCATTTTGAAGTTGGAATGAAGACCCCCCAGAGTGCAAGAAACATACTAATAAAAAACATCTAAATGACCATTATCAACTTATAGTGATTTAATTGTATTTGATAAATTGGCACACATGGTTTTCATAACATCAGGGTTACAAAAATCACAAAGCAATTTCCTCATCTGATACTGTATTCAGATTTTGAGACACATATTGCAAGTTAAATGACATTGTTTTATTTTACTGTACATCTATTATCATTGTGCACACATTTGTAATTATTCAAATATCTATAACCAGTAAAATGTGTTGTGGGGACAACAAATAATCTGTGATTCAAGAATTAAGGTTCCATACAACATTTTTGTCTCACATATCCTTAAAGGGACAACTGACCCAAAATCAGGTATACATATTCACCCTCGTATCTGTAGTGCTATTTACAAATCTAGATTGCTTTCGTGTGAGTTGCTGAAATCATGACCAGTTACTCAAGATGATCCACAGACCTGGTTACATGCAGTTTCATGTAGGAACTATATTCTTTTCCCCAAACCACACCCACCAACTGTCTCACTGTGCAGCAGGAGCAGGCCCAAGATGTACACATTCGTGGTGTCCTCAGTTGGTGGATGGAAAGGGATTTGATGCAGCATTTTCTTCTGATTCTTCAAGAGCTGGAGGTAAGGCTGCCATGCTGCATTCTGCCAGCTGATTGACCATTAAAGCCAAGAGAGCAAAATGAGCAGAAGGTTATTCAAACTCTATCTAAAAATGCAGTACATTCAGACCCCTTCAGTTTGTTTCACATTTGTGAGAAGGCACCAGGACTAATTCTGAAGTGTCACAGCAAATGGTCTAGATACTTATGTCAATGTTATATTTCAGTTTTTTTTTTGTTTTTTTTTAAGAAATTTGCAAGAAATTCTAAAGCCTGTTTTTGCTTCATCAAGATGGGGTATTGAGCATAGCTTGACCAATGAAACAAATATTTAAACTTTATTAGCAACTTAGGCTGCAACTTAAGTGAAGTGGTCTGAATACTTTGTATACACTCTATATTTTTACTTCACAAAGATGGTTACGTTGGTGGACACAATTTCTGTAAATATTTAAGTGTTATTCAGTGTTTTCATCAAACAAGATCACAAAGGTCTTATGAGATTATATGGATCAGATATGAATCGCTGAAATAAACAGTGAAACCTGTGTTGGTTCGTACCAGGCTGTGGAGTCTCTGAGAGGAGATGATGTCACTGCTGTTGTCTGATTCGCTTTGAGCTGAGTCCACAAGTTCATCTATTTCCTGATCTGACTTCAGAGGGAACGCTGTCCTCAGGGCTGCCCTATACATACATGCATGAACACAAAAGACTCTCTTATGCGGGAGAAAAACAGAGACAGCCAAAGAGGACATAAAATATATTTTTCTGCTGAAGGGTTTAATTTAAAAATTTTTCCTTGTCTGAATCGAGGGTCTAATGATAGAGGGTATAGATAGTAAAGCCTTCTAGAAACAAAGTTATGATTGTACATATATTTTTCATATAAAAATAAAACAGACTTGACAACAATTGTGTGTGTGTGTGTCTATTTATGTCACCTAAACTCCTGGACAGTGAGAGTGCTGCCCCCAGAGACATCAGAGTCGATCAAGTCTTTCGGGTTGTTGGACTGAATCTGACTTTGCCCTTTGGACACACTCTCATCCATCTGAAAAACAGTTCAACATTTTGGGAAAAAAGATACAGCTGACAAGATTAGTTTAACCTAGCATAAGTAATGAAAGAGGGGGAAACAGCTTGCCCGGCTCTGTTCAAAGGTCATATAAACAAATGACAAAATTGTCATTAGTCATTTTTACACTTTAGTTTTTGTAAAATAAATTAAATAAACAAGATATAATATTGTGTACTGAAGTTTCTACAAAGTGGATCATTGTTTTCCTTTGGAAGGAGACAGTTTCACTGTGTCTAATCTTTGGGGTTGCCAACAAAGTTATTAGCTTAGAAGATAAACTGACATGCATATGCACATAATCACCTATGCTATAAATTTGAAGACACCACTCTGTATCCAATGGATATTATAAAGTACCTGCACAGTAATGGGCTCATCTGTCTTGTTCTGCATGCTGCCTTCTTTGTGGAGATCTAGCAGGGTGTCATACTCACTCTTCAACTGATCAAAGTCACCCTGCAGCGTCTTCAACTGGACACCACAGAAAATACAAAAACAAAGACAGTGATGAAGACTGTTGTTTTATTCTGTGTACGTGTACATGCATGTATGTACTGTGTGTACAGAGTATGTATCAATGTGGTCCACCTGCAGGAGGGTCTGTTTGTGTGTTTTTTCCAGAGTGTCCCAGTTCCGTCTTGGCACAACATCCCAGTACTCTGCCTTCATCTTGGTGAGCTCCTCCTGAGCTTCAGTCAGGTCTTCCCGACACACCTTCAGGGCGAGCTGCAGCGCCACAGAGTCCTTAGCATCTTTTTTTCACAATGGAAATACATTTCAGGGCAAAAAATGCTTCACTTTGATTATTTATAGTTTAACCAGTTAGTTGAGCCTCTTAAAATACCTAAAATGAAAGGTATTTCTTCAGAATTCTTTTGTAAAATTTTGCAATTGGCAGTACATTACATTTGGACAGTGAACACAAAGCCAGGTGTTTACATTGGTATTAGTATTGTCCTCATTAATTATGTTTTATTTGACCCATCACCTATCCACGAATAATCTGGATATTAATAAATATAACATGACCTGCAGTGCCCAAAGATATATTCGCAGTCCTTTTTACACCCGTCTGTAAAAAACAGGGTAAGCCCTGTGTGCCCTTTCAATAGCAAAAGACTGAATCAGCCGAAAAACAAAACATTACAATTGTGTTTTACTATGTGCTGCTTTGTGCCATAAGTAGAATATGGCCCCTTAAGTCAAGAAATAGTCATATCCTTCATTAAAATGATTCCCAATTAATTTTCAATTAATCAACTTATGAAATAATCAACAAATCTACCTGCGTTTTCATCTGCAGGATGCTCCTCCTTCACAGAGCCTCTTGTTAGGTCACTGAGCTGCCACACCAGCAGTTTGCGGGCATCATGCTCCTCCCGGTACTGCAGATACTGGTTGGAGAGTTCAGACTGCAGATGGTCCACCTGGAAAGAAATAGAAGATAGTGGGGTGGGTGGGACAGGATGATCCTAATCTAACAATGACCTTTCTACCTCAGCTTTCTAAAAAAAACATTATTTAGTTAAAGGGGTCTCTACCCCTACCTGCAACCCTAAATATTGTTTCATATACATGATGAGTTTAGAAAAGCACATCAAATAAATGTTTAAGATAATATTTAAGAGAGGTTTTGCCTAAAAAAGTGACATGAATGAATAAATAAATAGTGGTTGTAACACCACTTCACAAATATGTCATGTACCACTGCCTGCATGGCCTTTTCTTTCTCTCTCTTGGCCTCAATGTCTCTCTGCAGTTGCTGCTTCTCCCTTTTCAAGGCTCCGATCTCAGCCTGCTCCTCCGCCCAGCGAGCTTGAATCTTCCTGTCACATTCCTCTGTCACCAGTCTCAGATGGGATCGCAGTGGTTCCAGTTCTCGGATTTGATCCTGCTGATATGCTGAACAGATGTAAAACGCATTCATATGATCTTCTATGAAAACTTAAAGGCTAAAATAATCATTTGATCAAATGAAAATTTGAAACACTTCAGGATCTGAGATGTTTATGTTGAATAACGTACTTCAGTGGCTAAATGGCTAATGTAAAAACAACAAATATAGAATATAGAATAATCATCATATTTAAAACTGTTTTTACACATGAAACATGATCCAAACTAGTGATGCGCTGATACCAACACTGCTATCAGATATCAGGCTGATACTGACTCAGATAGCTAGAGGGGGTATCAGTGACAATTGGGCTGATCTATTGAGTTCAGTTCTATGTTTACATACAATATATCCCGGAATTTTAATTCAATTTGTTGCTGAATTGAAAAGGTTTACACTTTTAAGTCACTTAAATGACCTTTCTTTCCCATCTGTAAAAGTTGTCCCAAGGATTGATGCTCTCTCTGATGGATTTCTAGTTTTATGTTATGTTTCATGTTTTAGCCGCCTTAGTCGTCACCATCATGACTGGCAGTAACTTCACCTCATCAGTGCAATTTAGAAACCCAACTACATTAAGTGTCTACTTTATATGAAGAAAATCAAGGGGCATTTAAGTAAGTGATATAAGTAAACATATTGTTCATTGTCAATAACTATTTGTTCCCATGGCACTTGTTTCATTAACCTCTTAACCCAGATTTGCTGTAAAAAAAAAAAAAAAAAGCTGGCTGAAGTGGATGCCGCAGACACAATGTGAACCAAATACATTTGCTCTTTTCCTGTAGAAATCCAATCTAATTCTCCAAGACATGATGCCATGACATTTCAGATCTCTTTCAAATACATACATTTCCTTTATTATAACTGATTCTTTGTTGAGCCTATTTTTCATCCTTTGTCCAAGGCTGCTTTGTTCTTTTTATTCTATAGCACTTTGCGATGTTCAGAAGGGCATTATACTGTAATGTAATTATTCTTCAGAAATTAAACTGATCAGGCAGGCTTCCTAAGAGAGATACTGACCTAAAGTTGTTTCATATTCTTTTTTGATGGCAGATAGAAGGGGTTGGTAGGTTTTGAACTCTTTGATGAAACAGCCAAAGACATCACGGTAGACCTGTGGAAAAGATAGATTTAGAGATGAAGGTGCTCTGTTTGACAAAAAAAATGTGTGTCAAGGCTTCAGAGACAGAGAAAAATATACAGCACCTGCAGTTTCAGTGCCTGAAATTTTGGCTCATCGGAGCTGATAGTATGAAGCTCCCTGTTCACATAGCTCTCCAGGTGCATTAGGAGTTGAGGCTTTCTTCCTGGGCCTGCATAAATGTAACTGCTGCCTGTCCAGCACAACTACAGGGTTTAACACACACACACACACACACACAC
>CAFUXE010000767.1:303413-316587 GCA_903364295.1 Serranus cabrilla | reverse complement strand
GATCGATCAGTCATATAAATATTATAAAAAATATGCTTTTTATGAGAGAAACCCCACCAGTTTGGACAAACCTGTAGCTACCTGGTTTGCTTACCTTTCTTGTTTCAGCTTGGACAGAAACAGCACCAACACTTTCTCCTTCTTGTCCTTCCTCTAA
Source organism: Serranus cabrilla (assembly GCA_903364295.1). NCBI lineage: Eukaryota > Metazoa > Chordata > Actinopteri > Perciformes > Serranidae > Serranus > Serranus cabrilla. Next base: position 316,430 of record CAFUXE010000767.1, on the reverse strand, counting down.
TATATGGACAGTGTGGTTTTGTTGTCTATGGCCATATGTAAGTCTAAAATAATAATAATAAAATAAAACAGAGCAAAGTGACATTAAACATTATAGTTTGGTTAACTCGAGCTATTGAGTTGGTTACAATAATAGAATAGTTGTAATATTTATGCTGTAGGAAAATCATTTAATCACTTGCCTTTGTTTTTGTGACGGTGTTAAGGGTGGAAATTTAACATCTTTATGTGGAGACATCTCTAGCGACTATATGAATGACAAACAATAACATAACAACCAACCAGTCCTCTTCAGATGGCAAAATTTGTTCCGTTTAGCTCAAAGTTGGCTTTAGCATCACAGTTCCCAGCATTGTAACATGGTTTCCGTGGCAACGAGGACGGGGCACGAAGCAAGACCCACCTGGTAGACCACGGCACGCCTGACTAGATTTCAATTGAACATGAAATTTTAAACTAAAATAAAAAGAAAAAAACTAAACATGAAGAGACTTTCTACCCACTGGAAACGGCAGCTTTTTTTTTGTAGAAACCACTAACCCTGACTAGTTCGAAAAATACATATATAATGAAAAATAACAGACGGCTAACCTACTCTATAAGTATCACATAAAAACTGCAACTTCCAATAATTGTAATAATGACATATTGTGCTAATAACAAAAACAGCAAAGGCAAAAATCGCTTAAATAGAAACTCTGTGTCAGGAGTAGCCTTTTTTTTTTTTTTTTTCAAAAATTAGGCTTTGTTGTTGTTGTGGATGTAATGTCAACATTGACAATTAGTTTTCATTTGTTTGCTAACTTTCTGTCATAGATCTGCCACATATAGGTAAAATTAGAGATTAAGATACATTATATAATGTTCTAAAAACGACCGAAAATTGAACAGCCGAAAAACTACATTTCCTAGCTACCTTTTTGAGTGGAAGCCCTGAACCAGGATAACAGTAGTGGAGCTGTGTAGTCATTTCTCGAGACAGTATCATAAAAGCGGACGCGCAGCTGAACTACAGTACCCACACGGCACTGTTCCAGCCTACAGTACATTCTGCTGCTTATCCGGGGATGTCACACCGCTGCTATTTTCTCCCCTCAGTCCCTCTCACTCTCAGCCTACAGCTCAAGCGGACTGACACGGGGCTTTGGATAGAAAGAAACGAACAATAAGATACAAAACAGAGGCCAAAATGGCAGAGCTTGGAGCGGGAAGCCTGCCGTTAGGAGATCCTGCTTTTAATTACCAGGAACACGAGCTGAACGAGCGGCTGAAACGGCTCTACCCGGCTGTGAACGAGGAAGAGACCCCTTTACCCCGATCCTGGAGCCCCAAGGATAAATACAGCTACATTGGGCTGTCACAGAACAACCTGCGGGTCCATTACAAAGGTTAGAGAGCTGGCTCAGTTCAGATGGCCTGAGCAAGTAGTCATAACAGCACAGGGTCTCAGCTCAAATCTGACACTGTGTTGTTGCGGAGGGGGGGTCTCTCACTCGCCCTCACTCACTCACACACACACACACACACAGCACACACAGTATGCGATTATGTTGATTGTGTATGTGTGTGCGCACTCCTGGCAAATCTAGTCTGAGCTGCCTCTCCTGTCCTGTAACCTTGCTTTGTTTCACAAATGGGCAGAGGAATGCCCAAATGGGTGACAGTGAACTCGCTAACCCTGACAGTTGGTCTTAATACCACCACACTAAAATTCACCTTCAATAACACGGCTCTCCTTTGTTTATTTACCGTTTGTGACGTTATTTGCTAGCAGTTAACTGACTGTGTATCTGACGTTCTGGATAGTTTGTACTGGCAGGGGACACTGGCAGCAACAACGACGCACAGACCTTAGCTAACTAATGGTTTATTACAAACATAGGCTAGCTTACAGCAAGCTATCTCTTAAGCAAATACTGTTGTTAGCCTTATGGCTAACTAGCTAGCGTTAGCTAACCTAGCTGTTCCTTGTGACTAATAATGTATTTAACTCAAACAGTAGGACAAGCACGCCATAATGTGGACACGAGCCAAACTTGTTGTTAAGATATTACAATGTAGCTAGCACTGGGGCAATGCTGCAATTGTTTAGTTTTTGACAACAACAAGCACCAAAATAGAATTAAAATGGCATTGTTGGGGTTTCTCGCGTGATTTCACTGGCTGTTTGCTAGAAGTCTTTTCCAGAATTCCTAAATCAATTTTTCCAGCCTGGAAGCAACCGGTCCAACTCCATTCAGATCTGTACGAGCCCTGAGCTCAACAACAGTCTCATGTCCAACCTCCAGCAGGCAGCCAGCTCGTTTTCAACAGCTGCTGTGAGGGAGGAGGCCTCTGCGCATTACATTAGGCCAAATGTACCGATATTGTAATAAATCTTTGCTATCGTCAGATTTTGGCATTTTCACAATAAGAGCAACTATTCTCGACAGACGTTGCAGTCAATCCATCCGGATGGCAAAAAAACAGTCAATAAGGACTACTAGGCCTATCAACTGGAGATTATTTTATATATCCAACTCCTAAATGAAAACAAGGTGACTCTGTGTGAAGCCCTGTTCTCAGTCTTTTGACTGCTCTGTTATTTTTCGTCAGGCGACACATCAGGGCAGCCCCCCAGTAGCAGGCAAGCTAGCTGTGTATCTCAGGCTATGAAAAATCCCCACAGAGGCATTGCAAGGCCACTTTGGGCCCTGTTGGCTGTTTACATCAGTGAAACATGCAGAGGATGAGAGGATGCAGGCAGCCTGTGTAACCCATTTTGAAAAGCTTATTTGGCACGTAGATATTAATGGTCCTGCTGTTTGAGAAAAGCAGGGGAGGCCTTTTTACTTGTTTAAATCAAGCCTGTCAGGCAGTTAGCCAGATATAACTCACAGATTATTTTATACATTATGGATCAGGTCCCTGAAGTTGATATGAATAGCGGTCAAATTTGATGTAAGCTAACTTTCTGTTTAGCAGTGGTGTAGATTGTATATTTCTATGGATGTTGTTGTGCTCCATGTGTGAAAGATGTGACAAAGGCATTTTTTAATTACTTTATCTAGCCTTTCATTATAATTAATTATATTGAGATCCTGTCATTCATACACTTGTCACAACTGTGGCATTGGCACAAAATGATGAATGGGCACATGTATGTCTGAATATATGTCATGTCATGTCATGTCATGTTGCTGTTACGTATGTAGGGCATTGAGTCTCTATGAAAGAGTGCGCAGATTAAGTGACACTGCACAATTGTTCAGGGATGATATATAAATAGGTCTATTCTGGAGTGTGCAGGATATTTTTTCTCCTCCTGGTAGTTTTAGCTCCTGCTCTGTTCCCTCACCCTCGTGGTTTGAATGCTATTTTGACCAGTGTGCCAATTTCATCTGTTCAAGGCCACACAGTGTCTACCTAGTCCTGCTGTGCACAGATAGATTCATCTACCTAGTCTCAACACAGATACATTAATAAACACTGCAACACATAAACCCTTTGATGCAGTGCCTAAGAATACACCAATTGAGTGATGTCATATATACATATATATTTGTACAAAATATGTTAATAGGATCAATAAATGGTAAGGCCTATACAGTTTCCCGAAAGATAGAGGTATTGATTTTACTTATAGTGTTGTCTCTGCTTCTTGTAAGTATCAATAAATAAAAATATTATGGCTAGCATTTGATCTTTTCATCATCATTAGAATGAAAAATAAATAAGTAATTTAAAACATGAATAAATAGAAATAGGTTTTGAATAATACTATAAAATAATACAAATATGAATCAGGTACATTTAATAGTAATCCTTAAACATATATAAAAAAAGTGAAAACTTTTTTTGAAATAGCACTTAAGTAAAAGTTCAAGTTTAGAGAAGTAAAAGAAGTAGAAGTAAAAGTTTGTGCTTTACATAAAGCAGAAATGGCCTTCTTTAACAACTTTATCACTTTCTCTGGCCAAGGAGAAACTTTATTCTACTACCTTAAATATTGGATTAATCTGTGAAAAGATGAATGGCTGCCAACAGGCTGAGGTAGTGTTAAAGGACATGTCTGTACATACATAGCAACATTAATTAAATAAGAAACCACTTTATTTTGTAAAGTTGGATGGAGCGGTTTCTATCAGTATCTGTATGTCTTGAATTAAGTATGTCTTCATCAGCAGTGATCAAGGAAGAAACTTCAAAGTTTAATTCTCTGGTCTGGGCCAATATATATTTTATGATATTAGTTAACCTTGCTATTTACAACACGTTGCTATTTAAAGCTAAAAATACAGATCTCCAAGCTCATGTTTTATTTGCTGGTCCTCCTCCACTTTGACAGATTGTTAGCAACATAAAAGCTAATCCTAACTGTTTATCTCATATGGGGTGTGTTTGACAAGCTAAATGTACAAAGTATTGCTAGTGCTAAATAGCTAATGTGGTTAATTTCTTCATATCCTGGCCAAAGGTGCTGGAATTAGCAGGTACCACTGTGTGATGTGTAAAAGGTCAGTCATAGTGTCAAAGCCACAAAGAATCATTTCCCACATACCCCTCAGCCGCTGAATATACTCCCCAACAGATGATGATGCTATTGTGTTTAAGATACATTGGTTGTCTGCATATGTTGACATGTTCCGCCTTTGTTGAGGCATACACTCCACAGGCTCATGCTTTGAAATGTACCCTGGCGGTATGCACAAATAACAGAACTAAAGAGAGACAGGATCTGAAATTAATGGTACAGTGTCTGCTGGTTGTGTTAATAAGAAATTGTCTGCTCACACATTTGCTATAACAACTTTAATGTCAATGATATGCAAATGTTGAGATTACAACTTGTTGCATGGCCCAATGGAGACTAAAATAATCAACTAATTCAGCTATTAGCTTTGGAACTTGCGTACCACTTATCTCCAAATCCTTTGATGATAGTTCACCTTCTTCTGACAACCATGAGCCATGAGCTGCCTGCTGTCCCCCTCACCCTCACCACTTCACTCAGAGGCAAACCTCTGAGTGATGTAGGTCATGGCCTGACAAAGCTACATCATCTCAAAAAATCTGACGTGCAATCCTGAGGTCAACAAAGGAGACTGGACATCCTCCAATCCTTGGCTGTGCCTTGCAATTCTGTCCTTGAAATCACAAACAGAATGACAAAGCACAATGGAGTCTTCCATTGAGAAAGGGCTTGACAAAGTGCCAACGATGAAGACAAAGCTTTTGGTCCAGTTATACAAGGACCTAATTGCTCATAGTAACAGCCCCAGTGGCCCATAATCCCAGAGCTGCCCCTTCAGGACACCTCCAAGTTCATTAAACACGCTGCTACTTTAACCCAGAGAGCCAAAAGGAAAGGTACAAAAAAGGTTCAAGAACTGCTAGAAGTTGCGCTCATCAAAGTTATGTCCAACAGCAATTTTTCAAACTTACTTGTGGCTGCATTACATTTTCGTCCAATGAGGCTCCTGTAGGTGGAGTTAAAACAAAGACTGGATTAGGGCTAGGACCACTGTGCTTTTCTGTAGTAACTTGTTTAAGACCATTTTGTTTATTTATTTGAAACAATCCTCACTTTTCACAAATGCCCTGATGACATTCACACTTACACGTTCACACCTGGAAGCTGTTCAGTAACCTACAGTCTGAACTGCAGGCCTTTGCTCAAGCCAATGAGGGAGGCACTGCTTTTCACTTCCACCACACAAATGTATTCTCCCGGTCTGGGGAATTGAACCAAAGACCTTCTAGTCACAAGCTAGCTTCTCTACCCTTTAGCCACTATGTACTTTGCGTCAGCATATATTTTATGATGTCATTCAGATGCCAATGTCATTGTCAGACATTGTCACCTCCACCTTCTGTCCAATTCCAAATTTTGTAATTTATTTATGTGATAGACGTGAATGCTATATTTAGAATATTGTCACAGCTTCATTTTAGTTCGGAGGAGGGAACTGAAGAATTGATGTAGTCAGCTTCTCTTGGTGAGGATTCTTTCAGTGTTTGTCATTTGAGAAGTTTGTACCAGGAGCTGAATTATCTGCAGAGGTTTCCTCTTCAAACAACCAAGTGATTAAAAAAAATGGAGTGAAACAATATAGAGATAAAAAACGACCAAGATCTAAGAAATGCATCGTCAAGATTATTCCTGATGCATGTGCAAAGGGGCAAACATTGCTAAGGGGTTAGGGCTAGTTGAAACAGACCTAGATTGAATTTACAAATGTCTATGGGTTAAACATTCGCTGTGTACAAATGATATAGCTGAGTAATGTCTGGTTCCTCCCTTCAGATAAAAACTACACGAAGTGAACAGAAACACATTTGAATATTGTTCTATTGCATACATGATGTATACCTCTCCCATTAAATGTATACACCTTAAGCTGCGTCCCCACAAGTCCTCTTGTTATTCAGACTTCCAGAGTGTTTCCTAGACGGTTAGCGCCGCTGCTCAGCTCGCAGTCTCACCATTTACATAGCTAGGCTATCTACCTTTGTTGTGTTTAGTGTTAGTAGTGCTTTTTTACAAGTGAAACCAGATTAAAACACACTGTGTACAGCTCCTTTTTGAATCTGCTGAATTGAGTCAACTGTATTATTGTTAATATTGGATTTGGGTTTAGATGTAACTACCAGCAATGGAGGCTTTGCAGCCATTTAGCCACTGGTCTGTTGACACTTTTCAGCAAGTGTGAGATATGGCATCTGTCAGAAATGCCCAATATCTTCAACAGTTAAAGTCTGAACAATATGGTGTGAATGAACCTTTGACCTCTACTAATCTAGGCTGTAACATTTGTGAGGGCCTACAGTATTTGGCAGTATTGAGCAGAACTTTAACCACTTTTTTTGATGCTGAGAGTTTGTTAGTTGTTGGTGTTGTTTGTGTTACATACCTACTACTTTTGGGGCAAAACAACAACTTTGTCTTCAGACCTGACGTAACTCTGCTACTTAACACTCACCTGTATAGCATAGCTGTCCAAACTACATCCAGAAAACAAGCATTTTAAAAGTTGTCTGCTTTTTATTTTTAAACTAAATGACCACAGGTCATAAACCTGAAATATAACAAACAATTGACAATGTATTATTCAAACAACATAATCCAATAATGAAATCAAAGAAGACTGCAAAGACATCAAACCGCAGCAAATCTGGCTCAAAACAACACCAACTACATCACCCAGAATGCCTAGCGCCAGAGGAGCATACGCACAGCGACTCTACTGTCACTGGTTGCTATGGACGCTGTCACAGAAACCATGCCACTTCTCAATGATTCACCCACACACACAAACGCAACACAACGCGGCACACCACCATGAATCACGGAACCAAACCACCACCATCACCGCCGCCACCAGAAACCAGCAGATTGCTCCGAACAGTCAAACTACCGCAAATGGCTAATAATGATAGCCTAATGCTACATTCGGGCTTAGGGTCGCCGAGCGATCGCGTTTTACAAGCTACTCTCGGCTGCTAACACCGTTACAGTGATGTAAACACAGTGATGTGAACATATAAGTGACTTTAACAGGGTTTTTTGGGCTGCGTGAGTAGGAGCAGTTACATACCAACGGGCTGTGTGCTCCTGATGATGGTTTGTGTGGAAATGATCACCAGGTGCCATAATTAAGGTTTTGACTGCAGCTGCGCATGCGTACATAACATATCTGAGTATTAAAGAAAACTTAAACTTCCCATTTTAAGTTAACACGTTTTTCCTTAGTGAACTAAAAGGTCTCAACAATCTTGCTGACAGACCAGTCAAAGAATGAATTCAGACTTTTTACACATAAGCATCATATATATACATATATATATATTTATTTCTGCATATTTTAGATTCATCTATTGTAATTACGTCACAGCAAAGTCATCTTATTATGGATGCATACCTTCAGTCATCCAGACACAGTAATCAGAGAAGGCAAAGAAATTCACTGAACTTTATTTGCCTTCGGATCATATTATTATTTCACACATGACCGCGTCTTGTTTTCTGATGTATCTGGGACTTACAAAACAAATACAAAGCAGCAATAAGGTTTATTTTGACCACATATGATGACAGAAAGTGATGGTGCTGTTGTTTGCACTGGCACGTCTTGTGTAAGTTGCATAAAGACAAATGTGATCCTTTCGAGGTGCTGAAATGAAAAGCATGATGTGTGGCGATGCACAGTAATGCACACATGCTGCATTGGCCAAAATGTGGCCTGCAACAGACTAGGTTTGTTTTTCAGCTTAGCTGATTGCCAGAAATGCTTTTGCTATGTAACTTGATCACTTGCGACCCCTACCAGCTGAAGGAGTGAGGAGTCTGTTAAGAGGAGTCAGCAGTCTATGAAGATATAAAACAATCAATAAAGCAGGTTTAACTTAAATGATCAGTGACTGCAAACCTGAAAGGTCTTTGTGAATATGGTCATAAATGTGTTGTCTCATTCCTTGCTCTCTTCCTTATGGGTGGCGTCATGCTCTCCCCCTTTTGCTGCTGCTGCCTGGAAGAGGCAAAGGACAATGTGGTGCTGGGACTTTGTTGTACTTGCAGTTATTGAACTGATAGATTTTGCACTTTCACCTGCTTGTGTTTGAGGCTGGAACCTGGGCTGGGAGCAGTGGTTTCTTAGTAATTAAGGCCTCAGTGTGCAGTGGGGTAAGAACAGGACATTAACCTTTGATCCTTGACCTCTGCTGGAGTGGTTTGATGTCGCATAACAGCTGATGGAAGTTGTGACCCTTAGTGCCAGTGCTGTTTCTTAGTTTACTATCATATAAAGTCTGGTGGACTTGTCGCAATTCAGTGGTGGTTGCAACATTGATGTATTTTTCATTTGGTTTGGTTTGCTTTCACACTTTATCACACACACCAAGCATTGTAAACAAATGTCATGCTGTTGACAGAATGTGTGAGGGAAGAGCTGAAACTTTTTTGAAGCAAGTCAAGGACTTTAATGTATTGCTGGCTGATTTTTTCCCTTTTATGCAGCATTGATCCTCTGTGCGATTGAATCCATTATCCACCATTCTGCCGCTAAAAAATTACTAGACTTTGTTTTTTTTGTGCGTAGCCACAAGCAACTGTTGTGTGTGTTATTTCACCGTCGGACTATAATTCAACCAAATTCAACACAGTATGCACTGTGTTATGGTTCGCTTTAGCTTGTGTCTTTTTAAGAGGTCAGCCCATGAAAAAGCATAGTCTGCTCTGATTTATCAACTGTTGTGGGTTTTCCATTTCTGTGCTCTGTGACTCTGCAGTCATTGAAGCAGGGAAATGTCTGTACTGAAACTCTAATGGCATTTTCTACGTATATGGAGTATACTTGTGACAAATCACAACCTTACAGAAGTCCTGACGCTCATTTAAAAGCACAGTTTCTGAATACAGGCTGGGCATTTTTCGGAGGATTGGGTGTTTCACAGCTTCATAATCCAAAAAGACATATGGAACCTTAAAATGTTTTGCATTTATGTAAAAGTTACAATTTAGAGTACATGTGTAATTGTAGCTTACATTCCTATAGTTACAGGTTCATGTCTCTAAAACACCCTCAAAGGTTTTCCTTATCACAATTTGAATTTGAAAAATACAACAATATGAAAACGTTTTTGCTATTGCATTCAAGGTAAAAACTTTAATGTAAGTTTGTCATTGAGGGGGTGGTAGGTGTTGTTAAAAGTAGTTCCCATTTCTCCTACCCATTTATGCAGCTGTAAAGAGACCTGTTGGCCTACAAGGAGCAGCTAAAAATAGACACCATGAATGTTGCTGCAACCATTGGACCAGACAATCACACACAAACACACACATGGTCATATGAATACACATGAATGCTGTGTCGTTGAAAAAGCAGAATGAATGTTGCAAATTCAAATGAACCGAAATTCAATATGATAATGATGACAGTTTTAGGGAATGACAGCATCCTTATTTCCTGTAAACATTGTCTGTACATGGTGTGATGATGATTTCATGAGCAAGGAAATCACTGAGTGTAAATGTTACATAAAATGTAAGAAAAAAAAATGCAGAAGTTAAGTATGTCATAGCTAAATATAGACCATGACACTTAGCTCAGTTTCAGTCGACAGGCATATTTGATCATTACTATATGTCCTGTATGTTCCCAGATGGCTGTGTGTAAGTGGCTGGAACTTCCATGCCGTCTGTCTCTTACACACAGACACACACACACACAGAACTGCAACAGCCTCAAGGTGTCTGCTGACAGCCAGCTGCTCCGTTTAAGGTTTCAGCCTATCTACATTTCATACATGCACACACACATACACACACGCAGCTCACAGTGACTTTATCAGGACAGGTGGGCTCAGGCAATGGTGTGATTACATGTAACAGACAGAGATCCACATGTGTGCTGTAGAGCCTGGATGGCAGTTATACAACACACTACAGAACATGGTAGTCTCTCTCTCCCTCTTTCTCTCTCTCATGACCTGAGGGATTGCATAAGCAGCCATCTGAATATAGAATGACAGAGTAATGACTGTTTTGCTTGAATCTAATTGGTCCAGAGACAATACATATGACCCTATGACCCTGTTGCTGAAATATTTACCACTGACTGCATGTAAAGTCAATTATCTTTGCACACAGTCAAAAAATCAATGTTATTTTTAAGCTAAATATAGAGAAGTCAACTCAACACAGTATGGATTATTGGTATAGCCAGTCTAATCAAAGCCTATTCTGTCTTGACTGATTACTAGATGTCATTTTAGGTTCCAATACATCAAGTCTAGTTGTTAGCTGTGATGAAATGATGTGTTTTTCATCAAATACAGGCCCAGGGATACAAAATCAAAGCACAGTATATCAGTAAAGTCACAGCCCTAACAGAATATTATTATGGGGGACAAGTAACCCCCTCCACCCCCACTGGTGCTACACTTTGGCTTGTACAGAGGGCAGTCAGGCTCTGATCAGCTGGTGTGTCTTCTTTACCACTAGATCAGACTCACCAAATTGACAACATACTCAGATGGGCAAGTTATTGGAAAGATAAAGCCAGTACGTGATGTGTGTTGTATAATTTGTTTATAGGTCAAGTTTATGGAACATTTTTAATGTAGAAAATACAAATATCCATGTACCAAAACAAATAAGGTTTTTAAGAAGAGGAATTGATATTCTAGCAGCTTACATTTTCAGACTTTTCCTCTGTAGCAACTGAGGAAGATTAAAACAGTACAAAGCTGCAGTTAGATATGCTAGACACTCAACACTACAATTTAAACACCCAGTTGGTGTAAACCAAATGCACTGATAGTTAGTCATATTGTGACAACAAAAGCAGTTGAGTGCATAATTTGATGATTTTTGAATTTGGCAGCAACGAAACATGTTTGGTGAAACTGTTTGTCTGCTTAACCAGCTTTGATACAAAATCAGCAATCAGACACAAGCCCAGTTTTATTATAAATAACCATTTTGCTACTGAAATAACATTGGAAGCTGCAGAGTAATGTCATTTTTTTGGCTGTTGGCTTAGTTCTTCCTGGTGCCAACACAAGCCTAAACAAGGCATTTTCCAAAAGATGTTCTTGCATAAATGATGTTACCATATTGTTCATGTCCATCTTGTATTTCTCCTCTTTTAGGTCATGGTAAGAACCACAAGGATGCAGCATCAGTGCGAGCCACACACCCAATCCCTGCTGCCTGTGGGATCTACTACTTTGAAGTCAAGATTGTCAGCAAAGGTCGAGACGGGTAAGCAGATACAACTCTTCAAAATCTGCGTGTGTCCTATGATACAATCAAGCAGAAACCTCTGGGTCTAAAAAGTGAAGCCGATGCAGAGGTGCCTTAAACAAGTTTCTGAAGGCCAGCAAGGTCCAATTGTATAGAAGTTTATGAGAAAATTGCCGTATTTCTCACTTAATTTATTAGCACAGTAAACATTTTCGTGATGAGTTTATGGTCTCTATTGCTAGCCTCAAGTGGACAATAAAGCAGGGTATTATTTACGGTGGCTGTCTTGGCGCAATGTTTTCATCTTAAAACTTAGACCCTTTCACAGTATGTTTTCTATTCCTAAAAGTTAACTAACATTTTGGTCACCTTGGCCAGTGTTCAGTTGGACTATAAGAGTCGTCTGTTCATTTTGAGTTATGGATGCACCTTTTTGGCTAGCCAGTGGGCTGGAGGGATAGGGATCACATTGTTTTTTTAGCCCAGCTGGTTGTAAATAGAATTCTGATGGTTGTGAAAATGTGGATATTACAACTTAGTCTACCGTGACAGTTTAGAATGTACAATAAAGAGACTGATTAAAAGCACATAAAGTTACACCCTATATAGCCAATATAGAATGATCCTTTTTTTCCATAACATTTTCCGCTGGAAGACTGGCAGTCAGATTGCCTCCTTAGATGGAATAGTTTATTGTTAGCACAAGTATGTATTTATTAATTTCATGTATATTCTAATGTGCGTTCAGACTAGTTAGGTCTGTCTGCCGTTTAATGGTTGTAATTTCCTTCATAATGTGTCAAACATCACTTGATCACTTGAGTGTTCTTTCTTAGCGCATCGTTGTTTCTTGTGGTTGTTTTGATAAGGTCAGACATCCCTGTGTCACTGCAATGACTTGTGAATTTGTAAACTTGCTTCAACATCATTTCCTTCACCTTGAGTCTGCATAAAAACAGCAATCTTCATATCACTGTTCCAAGTGCATTGCCAAATACAACAGCGGCTCAAAATATGTCACTTACGACCTTTATCAGAGTGGTCTCAGTTTTGTTGCCAATATCTGCATCAGCTGTCCTGCTCTCCAAATGGTTTAGTGGCACGACAGAGAGAATTTCATCAATAGACAGACATTCAAACTCATCAGCTGTGTCAGTGAAAATAGGGATGTTACAACCCAAAAGTGGTTTAGCAGCATTCCCTGGCTCTTCAAATCTGGGTGTAAAGGACTGGTGGTATGGTGAGATTGGTTCAGTGAACATTTGATGTGGTGCACATTTAAACACAGGATCC
>CAFUXE010000767.1:274879-295578 GCA_903364295.1 Serranus cabrilla | reverse complement strand
GTCTGTGTGTGTGTGTGTGTAGGTTGTTTGAGGTCAGACAACACGTTGGCTATACTGGCTCTGCATGGTGTAGTTACTGGCACCTTTTGCTCTGTGGTACCTTCTGTGCACAGAGCTTCTTTCAAGGTTATTTGAGGTTTTACCAACTGGTGGAAGGAATAATATAAAATTAGAAAATGAGAACACACTAGTGTTGTCACAATAGTGGTTATTCAGTGCTTTAGAGGGCTTGATGTCCTTACAAATATATTTCAAATAACACAATTTCTTCACAAGCTTCACAGAACGACATAGGTAATGTAGTTAAAGGTAACATATTATATAGGGAAGACTTTTTTTGACAAGGTCTTAGTGTCTCAATCATACAATATGGAAAACAAAGGTCAGGCCAAGGAGATGTGAAGCAGTGCTTTAGGTTGCATTAGCAGCTGTTTTTAATGAGCTGGAATTTAAACAATAGGTTTTTTTCACAGAAGACATTTTGACATGTCACAGTAAGAAAAGCACAGCTCTAAATAATGAAAACAATGATGGCTGAATTCCATTTAGCTGCTACAGTTTTAAGGTCCTTGTTTTGTGCATTTTGTCTCTGGACTATTGTCAATGTTGTTAATGGAGTCATTGGTATAAGTAACAACTGTGCTTTTCCTACAATGACAAGTGAAAATGTCTATTAAAAGTTTTGTTTAATTTTCTTATTTTTCATTTGTACCAAATAACATTCTTTCTAGAAAACCTATATGCAAAATAAAGCATTACCAAATATAGTGAACTGTACAATGAATAGTGTTTTGTTTTTTACTAACCAGCTGCAATCTGGTTGAATAAATAACAAACACTTACATAAAGTTACATCAGTACCAACAGGAACAATAAATTAGGGAGTTTAATGAGCAAGTCATGACATCCTCTTCCTCCCCCTGTATTCTCCTGGTTCAACCTCCTGAGCTGCTGTTCCTGTTGGCAGTGACTCACCAGTTTCTTTACATAGATGAGATCCTCCTGCTGGTCATCCACAGCACTGCAGCGCATGCCAGAGCGTCAGAAAGTGTGTGTGTCTGTGAATTTTCATGAGACGCCCTGCAGGCAGCGGTAGTCAGATGGGAAAATCTGAGCAGCAGAAGTCAATGAGTAACTGTCTCCCTTCTGTCAGCAGCAACTACTGTTAAGAGTGACCTCGAGCAAGCCACTTCACCTCAGATACTCCCTTGGTTACAGAAACTGTTTATACTGAGCATTTGATGTGTGCAGCATTAGACTGAATAGGAGGCAGACTAATGCAGTGAATCAGCATGCACAGGGGTTTGGCTAGCAACACATTTTTCATAAGGGGTCAAGTATAAAATAACAAAACTAATCCTAATCCTTGTCCTATTTTAGGATGGGACAAGCACTCATACGGTTACCATGGAGATGACGGCCACTCCTTCTGCTCCTCCGGGACCGGCCAACCATACGGCCCAACATTCACCACGGGGGATGTGATTGGCTGCTGCGTTAACCTCATCAACAACACTTGCTTTTACACCAAAAATGGCATTAGTTTAGGTTGGTGTTAGGCCTGTCAAGATTACTGTTTTGTTGGACGAGACTAATAGCGATACATGATATTATTGTCGTTTAGGATAATTTTATCCCAGTGATATTTTGATAATATAACCATATAATAATGTAAGTACACCCTTTCAAAGAGCAGTTAGTTTTAAATTTTTGTGAATATTCAGACATTGGAATTGGAATGTGAAACATATTTAAAAAATCCTAAATAAATTGAACATATAAAACAAAAATACACAACCAAAGCTATGTGTAAATTGGACTCTTAGACTGTTAACAAAAAATACAATTACAACTCCTGATGTGATGTGATGCTGAGCAAAAAACAGAATGCACCCAGTTCAGAAAGAGTGCATGCAATTATTTGTACTAGTACTACATTCAGTTTAATGTAAGACGTAAAGGTTTTGCAAATCATTGCATTCTGTTTTCATTATTTTTTCCTCAGTGTCTCAACTAAATGAACATTAAACATTAGGTACAGGGGTATAAAAAATGTATACTGTGCAATGCAGTACCTCAATGCTTTATACACAAGCAACATCATGTTTGTTTCATAAGTATCTGTTGGACAAACCACCCTTTATCTTCTCTTAACTTATTGTGTGTAAACAGCAGTGTTTTTTCTGCTAATTTGGCTCAAACACTTCACAAACTGAAGGTTTGTGGTGAGCATGTTGTGTTTTTTAATTGCTTATAACTGTACTTATTCATATTTTGTTCTTTATTGCTTAATTTATGGCTTGAAAACCTAATGTATAATTGAACTGTTTGTCCTTTTATCCCTCAGGTGTAGCCTTCACAGACCTCCCTGTAAGTATAAAAAATTATGCATCACATCATTGCGGCATTATTTTCATTATATACCAGCTAAACTCTACCAGCACTTTCTTTTCCTATTAAACCTCTTTTATTGTTGTACTTTCATGACATTCCTGGTTTCAATAATCTCCAGTCTCCATAAATACATTACTTTGCATTCTGTAAGCAGCTTGGAAGCCATGAAAAAAAACTCTAGTTTGTCCTTGTTTATTTTTAGAGTAAATGTTTCGGGAGGATATCCTCAAAAAATATACGTGTAACACATTAGGCTGATATTATGATACCAAACCCATATGACCCTTATCATAGCCTTCCTGTAACTGTATACTGACAATCTACATAATAATATATAGCTGGATTTTGAACCTGCTGGTCCTTATCTAATTGCAGCTTGTGTTGGCAGCTGGATTGGAAACTAACCTTTTTTTGTCCAGTGGCTGCAGTAACCATAACGCCCCCCCCAAAAAAGAGGAAAAACCCAAACAGCCACTTTAACGGTTCTACCAGCCAAATAGGTTTTAAGAATAGAACAGGAACTCAAAATCACAGTTGGTTTCTGGCCACAGTTGCTGCAAGCAGATGGAGTTACCAACCACTGTCGAACCTAAACAGCATTCAGCCGCCTGTTGGTGTTAATTTCATAAGCTGTAGGTGGTTTTTGCACATACCAAAAGACAAAGTACAACTGAACCCTTTACCCTAATGATGTAAACATACAGCCTAGAGTAGCTTGTTTAGCCAATGACAGTTCTCCATTACAGCAACTTAACAAGCCATGACCTGAGGCTTTCCATAATCAATGATTTGATACTTTTGTAGTTTGATCTTATTTGCTTATCCAGTATATTTTATTAACTGATCATGGCTGTGGCTGAAATGGTAGAGTGGTTGCCCAATGATTGGAAGGTTGTTTGTTCAGTCCCTGGCCAATGCAATCTACATGTCCAAGTTATATTGGCCTTAACGTTAAAAATATAACTAACAACAGCCAGTACAGTAAGCTACACTAGAGCTAGTTCGCTAAGTACACTAACAATCCTTGAGATTTAATTGGTTAATTGCACCCATAAATGTTTATATTATTCACTATTTGAAAAAAATTCCTCAAAACAACGCAGAAACTGTTATAACCTGTATCATTTTAAATCTTCCAGCCCAACCTGTACCCCACTGTGGGGCTTCAAACTCCCGGTGAGATCGTAGACGCTAACTTCGGCCAGCAGCCGTTTGTCTTCGACATCGAGGACTACATGAGCGAATGGCGGGCCAAGATCC
Organism: Serranus cabrilla; assembly: GCA_903364295.1. Lineage (NCBI taxonomy): Eukaryota > Metazoa > Chordata > Actinopteri > Perciformes > Serranidae > Serranus > Serranus cabrilla. Next base: position 291,924 of record CAFUXE010000767.1, on the reverse strand, counting down.
ATGGCATGATTGCTCGCTTCCCCATAGGAGAGAGGCTGGGGGAGTGGCAGGCTGTCCTGCAGAAGTAAGTTTCAGTCCTTACACCTCTGTGAGCTCACACACAGTGATGCCACAGTCAGAGAAAAGATTCATCTGAAAGCTATGAATATGTCATTATAATTCAGCTGAACAACAATTATTCCAATAATAAGCACCAAAGCTCCCAGTGTTGAATCAGACTCAGAGTACTTTTAAAACAAAATATTGCAAAAACATGACACTGTTTACTTTGTTATACAAAGCCTGATTCCTCTGTGTCATAGAGCTTCATTGTTGTCCAAAAACAGTTCAAAAGACAGAATTGTTGACCTTGGTGACATATTCCTTTATTCCCATGAAGACTGGAACTGTAATTTATTCCTACATACACCATCCTGCAGCAGTAAATACTCACTAGATCACCAGATATGGATTAATCCACCGCAGAAAATAGTTCCTGAAACTACTGTTGTTTGAGTGAGGTTTGCTTATAACTAAAATGCAAAGCTGTTATATGATGATAAAGCCACATATTTCAGCCCGTTTTTTAAAATATGTCTGTCAGTGGTTCAGTGGGAACCAGTTGTCTTGGGGCTGAGAGCCTGAGACAGTGTTGGGAAGTTATCAGACACGGAATAACAGCCTGTTGACAGTATGAATATAAAACATGACCAGACTTATCCTTTAAAAAAATCAACCTATAAACTGTTTTTTCATGTTTTGTCTCCAGTATGGTGGCCAGCTACCTGGTGCATCATGGGTACTGTGCTACCGCAACAGCCTTCGCCAGAGCCACAGAGACCATGATACAAGAGGACCAGACATCTATAAAGAACAGACAGAGTGAGTGAGCAAACTGACCACAAACATATTATTTCACTTTTTCCACTTGACTTGTTGCAAATATTACAGTATGAACAGTATGAAATCATTTTAACAGCACCAAAGAAGGATCAGGTCTTGGAGTTGTTAAAATTTTTCCCCCTAACCCAACCAAGGTGAAGCTGCGGTTTTTACACCAGAATACTTCCAGTTCTTACTTGGTTTTACAATTAAACTTACACTTACTATCAAATATATATATTAGGGATGCATGGTATCAGTACTGATACATTATTGCCTGATAAAGGGACATTTCTAATATTAAATATTATGTATAATGAAATAATTTGCTGGTAATACAAAGACGACAGTAGGAGGTGGAAGCAGTATTGAGTGTTTAATACATTGACATAATCTGTCAAATCAGACATGTCGAAGTTTTGAATTTCAATTCTAAGGTAAAACGCTCTGTAAAAGTATTTTTAAGTTATTTTGTGTGTTTTTCTTGAAAAAAATAAAGAGCATTTGAACTGTTCTTTTTTAAGGAAAGTGATGGTGGTAATCTTGGTTTGGTCAGGGCTGTGGCATATTGAATCATCATCTTTGCTCACTACAACTAAGCATTTCTTGCCAGGTGTGCATTAAAAGTACAAAAATCATAGTTATTGGTTATCATATTGGTATCATCGATGAGAAACAGGTAATTATCAGTTATCGGTATTGGTTGAAAGAAATCTATTATGTGCACTTAATTTCTTTTTCTCCAGATCAGAAATCACAGATGGACGACATATTTAAGCATGATGTCCAGGATTAGATACTGTGGGTTTTGTTTGTTCCCTAATGGATCGTGGCCTTCATGAATGACCCACTGGCCTCTATTAAATGTGTGCTGTGAAAGCATGGTTACTCTTAAATCAATATAATGTAAATAACACCCTGTTTATTTTGTCTAATAGGAATACAGAAGCTGGTGCTGGCAGGACGGGTGGGTGAAGCCATAGAGGCAACTCAGCAGCTTTACCCCGGCCTGCTAGAACACAACCCCAACTTACTATTCATGTTGAAGTAAGTGTTTGAAGGTTAAGGTCGTATGCAGGACAAATTGCTGTACAGTGAATCATCCGTAAAGTGGAGCATTAAATGTGTGTTGTGGATGTGAAATTTGCTTGACAATAAACATGTGGTACCTCTTTGCTAAAAAAGCATAGTTTTCTTGTAAAGTCCAGTAACACTAGTTTCTTTATAGGTGTCGTCAGTTCGTGGAGATGGTGAACGGTACAGACAGCGAGGTTCGCTGCTTGACCATTCGCTCCCCCAAGTCCCAGGACAGTTATCCTGGCTCACCCAGCCTCAGCCCCCGCCACGGAGCCAGCAACACACACCTGCACACCGGAGGTACGCACAACCATCTCCTCTAACATTCTGTCGCTTCTGAAGAGGAACACATTGACATAGATGAAAATGCCTAAAAACAGCCACCAAAAAGCCTGATCTTACTGCTGTGAGAAATGGATTTTCTGTCACCCCCTCCACAGGAGCAGACAGCCCCACCTGCAGTAACGGAGTGACTCCCCCCAACAAGACAAAGAGCCACGGTGGCAATGGCAGCAGCAGCATCAAATACCCCAGCGTGTCCTCCTCCGCCTCCTCTTCCACCTCCTCCTCCCCTTCCTCCGTCAACTACTCCGAGTCCAACTCCTCCGACTCCACTAAGAGCCAGCCACACAGCGCCAACAGCACCCAGGAAACCAGGTAGTTTCATGTAAAGCAGACTAATAAACTCAGACTGGCAGTAACTTTACAGCTGATATACAACAGTTGGGGTGTAACATGGTCTCAGATGCTGCAGATACCCTGCATTTATGGTTAAGTGCACTCAGCGGAGTGAAGATTTCAGCAAGGTTTCTTCCTCTTCCCTCCCAAACAAAAAAGTGTTCAATTTCACTCAATTGTCCCCCCCGGCTCCCTTATAGTTAAGATGGTGGGCGAAGATAACAAAAGCAGAGATTTATTTGTCTCGCATCATGACTACCTTCTATAGATCATATCATATATTTTATGGAATTGATCTACAAACGCTTCTGTGAAGAAATTGTTAAAATTAATTCAAATTTTTTTTATGGATGTCATGTTTTTAGGCTGCAACAAATGCACGCAAAAGACTGAGCTAGGCTTGTTTTTAAGTCAGCGGTTAGCAGGAAATACCTTGGAGCTGATAGTGTAAGAGATCAGCTGTGGACAGATAAACGACCGAACACATGATCAGCTGCAGTCTTACGCCTGACAGAGATTATAAACAACGCTCTGCTCTAGTTATGCTCAGTTTTATCACTATTGATTATGAAAGGCACCACATGGGAAAGTTTATCATCAATAAATCATTACCACAGTCATTTAAAGACATTAATATGCAATCAGTGCAAGCAAATGAAAACATTGGCACACAACAACATTGGCAGGAACTATGTGCTGAGCTACATTTTACTTTGTGAGCCTCTGGATTATTTATAGAAGGAAATCAGTTTGATTGTATCCAGGCCCTTTTAAAGGCCCTGAAACCTGTTTTCTCAATCAACTTCTAACTATGAGAGAGTTTAACCGTTTTGGTGATTTCACTTGAGAGATTTGTGTCTCTGCTCTTCTCGCTGTTTTGTTGCCAGACTCTGTCAATCAAACCTGATCAAACCCCACCCACACTCGATGAGGCCTTTTTGAATGTTAAACTCTTAATAAATAATTAACTTTGTTGCTTATTTACTCATGAATATTTAATGTACAGTACAGAATAAAATACCTAAGATTTGTGAGTTAATTTTCAAGGGCTTTAAAGGGTGATATAGGATCTGTTTGTCAGCATGGTGTACATGTGGCTATATCTTTATGACAGGAAGCATCTTGGAAGGACTGTTTCTTTCACAACTTGGGTCTTATTTATGTATCTCTGGCCATCGCTCTTTAGGGGATGATGACATTGCAGTCTCTGACGTAGTTGCTGAAACATGCAAATGCAGCTACTGTGCTTGAAACAGCCTAACAATGTGAAATTAAGATTAATGGCTAGATAAGTGCTTTAAATGCTTGTTTTTTACGGCTTTGTGGACTTCTGTCATGTCTTCGGGTTTCAGTAACGTAACTGATGCATTAAATATTATCAGACCAGTCAGGAAAACAGCCGAAACTACAGAAGGTTCACGTTGTAAAAATCCTTACCATAGGTTCAGTGTTGTCCTTAGTCATGTTTAGATTTCCTGTTGTTGTTTAAATGATCAAACGTGGCAGATGCGCCTTTTAAAAAGCAGTCACCTGGAGTATAAAACATTTGCATTTTGTTCATTTTTTCGGATGTGTGTGTAGTGACAGTGAGATGGAGATCGAAGCAGAGCACTATACCAATGGGGTTGTTGAGGGCTCCTCAGCACGGATCATGAATGGCACATACAAACACGAAGAGATCCTGCAGCCAGACGACAACAGCATTGGCAATGGGGTCACAGGTACATGCACACACATACACACACACACACAGACAGACAGAGATCTAACCTCTGCATGCTCCCATTAGTAGCATATAAGCATCTTTCTTGCTTTTTATGCCTACGGTGACAGCCGTAGCTGGATTTAGTTTTTTCTGGATTGTCCCATCTGTCTGTCTGTCCCATTCCCATGAACGTGATCTCTAAGGAACATTTCTATCCATTTTCTTCAACTGTGTGTCCACATGTGCGTGTGTGTGCTGCCAGCAGATGAGGGTTGTAGTAATGGCAGACAGCTTTGTGGAGGGAACCAGGCGGCCACAGAGAGGATGATCCAGTTTGGACGGGAACTGCAGGCGCTCAATGAACAGCTGTGCCGCGAGTACGGCAAGAACGCTACACACAAGAAGATGTTACAGGTACTAACATGCACACACACACTTTTGATTTCAACAAACAGCTGTGCTACAACAGATTAAAGTGGTGCCAAACCTGGGCTGAAGAGATTTCTTGTGTTGGCACCAGTTACAATCCTGGTCGCAGCATTCTGTACACGCTGCAGGAATTTGAGCAATGTTTGATTTAGGATGTGCTGTAAGAAAGCAGATGGAGTCCCAACTGTAACAAGCAGTGGGTCAGTTCTCTGGTGCACAGGAGAAGGCTCAGATTACTTTGTACTGCAGGCTGTGTCCTCTGATTCATAAGCAGCCACACTGAGAACAATAGTGTCTCTGGAAAAACACTAGAAACTGCATGAGAATGATAAAGGCTCTGCCAAGAAGCTTGTCCGTAGTTGTTTGTGAAACACACACTGTTTTCTAATATCACAAGAATTTTGTACTAGTTGCATTATAGCAAAACCTCTATCACAACAAAATTTGCCCTTTGAAAGTGACATTTACTTTTAAATAACATGCCGTTTTACAGGTTTCTTCAACTGTAACATTTGTTACTGTTTAACCACCAGGGGTCAGAAAGACTCCAAACCAAGAACAGTAGCCCTGACAGACTATAGTTTGAGCTACGGACACAGAACAACATGATCATCCCACTGGAGTCATGCTTGAAGAAAATAACCCTTCAACCCATCAGTTTCAAACATACTGTCTGTATACAGCTACAGAACCAAAACACTGAGCTGGAAGAGGCTCAAATCTGCACAATTGAGTGTTCATACTCTATAAAAATCTGGAATATCAAAGCTACCAAAGCAACACTGTACAGAATATAAAGGAACTGCAGACATGAAACTTAAAAGAAGATCCCGAGGAAATACAACAAGCTCTCCATGCCAGAAGCACTGCCAAACAGAGACTATCAGCTCTGGCCACCCAGCTGAAGAGATGCACCAGGAGAATAAACAAGATGTTCTCCACTGAACCAGCCAAGGTGTACTCTTAGTGGCGGGAAAATAACAGCAGCCAGTCACGAGCTTTATCACGATCTCAGATTCTTAGGTCAACAGCCCTTTCTATTGGGTCTTGGTACCCAATAGGATCTCTGATTTTGTCGATGATGACATCCCCCTGCTGACCGTCGTCCTGGCTCCACCTTGTCGCAGCATTGTTGGAAAGTGGAAAGTAGTGGATCTGAGAGATCTCTGAGAGTAGATATTGAAGTTTTTTTGCCTCATTTATAAACCTCTACATGGGCACCATTAGTTGCGCGAAGCACATCAAGACAGTCCTCAATTCCTTCACCATGTTTGCTGTAGCAGAGCCTCATCAAGGACTGCATCAGTGAATTAAATACTGGCCCAGCCCTAGTCCAAGTCTGGTAATTTACTGATCACTGCTTCACTTTGCCCTCAGAATTATATGGACATTGGACTTTAGGCCAAATGATACATTATAAGCCCAACCTAAGAGGCTGCAGAATGATTCATATGTGCTATCCTTCTTTCTGTCTGTCTGTCTGTGTAGGATGCATTCAGCCTGCTAGCGTACTCAGACCCCTGGAACTGCCCCGTGGGCCAGCAGTTAGACCCGACACAGAGAGAATCACTCTGCTCCGCTCTCAACAGCGCCATACTGGGTAAAAAGCAAAGTTACACTGATACATAAGTATGCAAACTACAACTGCAGATTTTTACAGTAAGTAAAGTAACAGCCATGTGGCAAAGAGAACACATACACTCGTTGGCCCATCTCTGACTGCTTGTTTCTGTTCTGTTAGAGTCCCAAAACCTGCCTAAGCAGCCTCCGCTGATGTTAGCGCTGGGACAGGCCACAGAGTGTGTTCAGCTCATGGCCCGAGTCCGGTCTGGTTCCTGCTCTTTTGCCAGAGTAGACAACTTTTTGCACTAGCCCAGGTCCAGGTAAGTACGTTTATGCAGTCGAAATCATCAATATCATATGTCTGACTGTTCAATCACAGCTTTAAATCAGTGCTCATGAATCCCATTGTATTTCAGCCTAGATATTTCTCAAAGTCGTGGTTGTTCTGACTATGAGTCATGTGTGGAGATTTGGAAAGTTGGACTCCTGCAAAACAACATATCAAATATATATCAACATATCAAACACTCAACAGTCCAATTAAAAGTAATTAGTTATTGTAGCTAAAAACATGGGCATAAACAGTTATTTATCTACAGTAATAAAAACAAACACTTGTTACCTATTGATCCATATATTGCACGATTCTACTTAAACAGCGCTAATCAGCTATTAAAAAACTTTACATATACACCATAATAAGTTGCCCAGGGTATAGAGGTGACCCACAGGTTTTTCCTCCATTTGATTTTTTGGGAGATGAAGCACAGAATCAAAGTTAAATGATTCTTGATCATTCTCATAAAAGTAATTTTGATTTATATAGCGAAGATATTCAATGAAATGTGTCATTTTCTATTACTTCTTGAGCATGTGTTCAGAGCAACACATCAGTATGTTAACAATCCAGTGGACAGATAGCTGTGTTAGCTAGCTTGGTTAACTCAGAAATAGATTCCTCTGTGGTTAGCTAAAATATCTAATCTAGGCTGCTAATTTCTCTTTCTAATTTACTTTTGGTTAGACTTGGAGACAAGCATTTGCAAAGAATAATGAAAAAGTATTTCAAAAGCTTTATAAGGCTTTTTGTGCTTTCTGGTATATGTTGTATTTCCAGGTTCACATCCCCCAAATCTCTACAGTTAACATGACCCATAGGAGGCGAGATCACAGTTATGAGAATACGATTCAGGTTGAAAATTATCAGGATTATTCCTCTCTTACTTATGTGAAATTTGGCATATTGAGCATCTCATATTGAAGCATATGGAATAATAGTGGAAATACTGGAGGATGGCAGGGTGTAATGTTGCATGTGAATTACATGCATAACATTGAAAAGGATTTTGGTAAAATATTCACTAATCATAAGAAGAAAGGAGCATTACTCCCAAACAAAATACAAAAGACCAAATCTATTCCGTCCTCCAATATTAAAGCAAGCTGTTTTAATCATGCCACATTCATTCATTACCTTGCTTAGATGATTACCCGTCTCTCCGCAGGTTAATGTTAAGTAGCACTGAGAGAAGGCATGTCCAGCAGGTAGTTGTCATGGCGATGGAGGAAAGAGCATGCGTGTGATTGGTGTGTTTGGCTGTCCGTCAGACCGAGCCAGCGGCACAGACAGAGGAGCAGAGGAGAGCGGGAGAGAAGAAGGCTTCCTTTTAATTTAGTATTATCAAATAAAGAAATGTGTGACACTATTTAAAGATAATTAATTATTATTCTGTTTATCTAGCCATTTTTATAGTTCTTTTTTGTCAGTTTGTTGTGCTCATCCTGGACAAAACAAATTGTAAATCCCCTCTTTATTTTTTCTTCTGTTTTAATGGGTGGATTTTGATTCCCTATGTTCAGTATTTTACTCACATTGTTGTTGTTCACCGTATCAGAGACCACAGTACCCTCATCTGACTACCACTGACCCCCACGACTATAAGTCAACTCAACACACCTGAGGTATACTATCATCTTTGTTAAGATACAGAAGACAGACAGAGTCAGAGCCTTTTATCCGACTGAAATACTTGGAAGTGCATTCATGTCTTGAAATAGATTAGCAGGGCGAGCAAACAAGTGCTCAGCATGAAAAACACCATTGATTGTGCAGATTATTAGCTCTGGTCAAGGCTGATGCTGTTTACTATTAAACACTTCCACTGATGTTAAATAGAAAATGGGTCCCTAAATTTTTCCTGGAAATTGGAAATAAAAATTGAGTGCTTTGTGTCACAGTGATGAAATGCTTTAAGAATAAAGCAGGTGAGACACATCCTGAAAGAAAATGTAAAAAACATCACCCTTGTAAAAAACATAATTGAAAAACCTCGGTAGTGGCGAACACTTTGAGTAACCAGGGGGAAGGGTGATAACAAGGGATGAAATTGGAATATTAGAGGTGTAGGGGCCTAAATTTTACTGTAACGACTGACCAACCAGTGATGTGGCTGCAGGTGTGAGAGCTCAGCAGCAGCTACAGCTACAACACCTGCTCTCAAGACCCAACATAACACTGTTCTCATGGTTTAACTTGATGCCAGCAAAAGAAAGTCGATATCAAAGGCAGGCTAATTAGCACAGTGTGTGGACTGCTAAAAGTCAAGTCACCCCTGGGGATTTCATTACTGCTATCTTTTTTTTTTTAACCTGACCTGCTCTGTCGCAATTAGAAATTCAAATAAAGAGGTGAAATAATTTGCCAAACAAGAGCGTTTAGAAGTTTAGGTTGATAATGGTCATGGTGATAATTAAGTCACTCAACACTTCCAGCCCACAACAATGAAATTACAGCTACAGCATCTTTTCTCAACCTCGCCCCGCTGTCAGCCACCCTGTATGGAGCTCCAAAGTGTTTTAATAAGACCGTATGAAATTAATATCATATGAATTAATAGAGAAAAATTTATAATTTAACCTGTAAAAAGTGAATTACTTCAATTTCACATGCTGGTCTATGTAAAATTCCCACATGGCTCTCAACATGGCAAGCAAAAAGAAAAAAGGTAACAGCTAATGGTTTAACCTGAGAGGTATCTGGCGCTAGTAGCTATAGGTAGACATTTGGAATCAGCAAGTTAGTTGTTGCTGCTGCTCACAAACACAGTAACCACCTTTCGTTTTTATTTAGTTTAACAAGGCTACATGCTACCTACCTAGCCAGCTAACTATCTAGACTGGCTTGTGGGCTTGGTTTTTTAACTCTCCATCAAAGCACAGAGGCGTCGTTAGCAGCAGCAGCTAACATTAGCTTGTTAATTCAGATTCAAACACACAGAGCTGGGGAACATGTGTCGGTGCCACATAAATGTGGAGAACACAGGATTGACCCGTGATAATGTCTTAAGTGATTTCAGGTTATTGGCTCTTTTACATCTGATCATGAGATTGTTTCATAATGTCTTGCTTATTTATTTATATTGGGTTTTTGATTTTGAATTTTTTTTAACATGATCAGCTCTCTGCCTCTGTATCTTAACAGATGATTGTTCACTGCAAAATTACAAATCAGACTCAACTTCACCATAATTCCAGTCCAATAACTGGATTCATTTACAAACTTTTTGTACCATCCCTTAGCTTTATCTAAATGATTTGAATTATTTTGGTTTTACACCAGACCTATTTTCTACCAAATTGGAACGACTTATTGTTGTCTAACTAGTGGCAAGCTGCCACTTCGGCTGCTTTGTTGTGACCTGGCAAATGGCTTGTGGATCCACCCTGAAGTGTATATTACCATTTATAAGAGACTCTATGGTTGAGAAATAAGGAATAATATAATACTGGAGATGTGTGTATGCAATGTGGGGTTTACTACAGGGTATGTGGTCAAACTTTTTACCAAGCTGGTTTTTATACAGACCTTCTGCTATAATAGGAACTATTCTAATAACCACACATGCAGTACACACTCATGACATCTGCTTCTACAGCTGTAAAGGACATCTGTTACACACACACACACACTTGTACGTGAAAGAACAACCTTTGTTGCATACCTGTAGGGAAAAGTCTCCCAGCTGTCCTTTGTGTTTGAGCCTGGGTTGCGTCTCAGCACTGTTACCACGCACCCTTCCTCTTATCCCTGCATAGACATAGCCACTGATGTGATCAGTGATTGTTTTAAGGAAAGGAGGGATGTAAACAGTTTTGGAATTGGGCCCTGAGGCCTCTGAAGCCACGTGGACTTCTCCCGGAGAGGCCAGAGAAATGGATTTCGGCATCGCAGACAAGCTGTGCACAATTGACTTCTATCATGATTTTAATTTCATATTTTGACTTTTGAGTTTTAGCAAAAAATAAAAATAAAAAAACAATTGTGAAATGAGTTACCCTCTACTTAGCATGACTTTTAAAACGATATAAAAAAAAAAGGAAAAATGATAATTGAAAAAAATACCTATGTACTGGAAACATGTTAAAAAAGAAATATTGTATTCTGTTTAATTTTGACAGAATTATTTTTATTAAAATACATCCATAAGCATATTATCGATCTCCTGTTTTCATTACGTGTTTTTAATGTGTTTTTTTTGTTTTGTTTTTTGTTAATACAGTTTTGCAATTCAAAGATTTTGCAAGTGGATTGTTCAAGATATTTCTGTCATATCCACCTTAACATCAGGGCCTGTATTCCTAAAATCAATAGTAAGCTATACTTTGAAATTATCCAACAAAATGTGTGAAAACTGAGGCCCACTTGCACAGTATTCACATAGTGATAGTTACAGTGCTGTAAAAAGTAGTTGAAAGTCATACTTAAGTAAAAGTACAGATACTTTGCTTGAAATCTACTTAGGTAAAAGTAAAAGTCACCCATAAAATAATCACAAGTAAAAGTACAAAGACACAAAACAGCTAGAAATATTTTTCTCTCACAGGCTTTATTACAAACACTGTTGAGGACCAAACGACCAAACGATTTACAAATGGGAACATACAACAGTTAATAAAGGATATGTAATGCACTTGGTAGCCCTCATACACTATGGCCTTAAGCTAGCAAGGCTATTTAGCTGCTGAGTAAAATGTTGGCAAACTCAGTTTAACTGTGTAATTGACAATATCGTATCTATACTTATTACTGCAGTTGGTTAGTTCACTTACCGCAATGTGTTTTTTTTAGGTTTGACGGTGAGTTTTGGAACGCCATTATTTCGGTGTTTTTCGGCAAACACAAGAGGCACTTCATCCTGTATGATGAATCTTTCATCCCGACAAAACCGAACATTTTTTTCGATATGGCCACGGGTGTCCGTCTTCTTCTGAAGCACAACTAGCAGGTGCTAGTGTGTCGGTATCTCCGCTATCGCCAGTGGACGAGGCTGCTTCCATCATGCTGAAGATTCACACCTGTGGGAGACTTGCCAGGTGTTCGCGCGAGAATACGCACAGTTCGGATGCTCCAAACGTGATGAGACAATATTAATTTTATTTTGTAACGAGTAACGACGGTGTCCAGTATAAATGTAGCGGAGTAAAAGTATCATTTTTTTCTTCTTAACGTAACGAAGTAAAAGTGAAAGTCGCAATAAATATAAAAACTCAAGTAAAGTATAGATACTCCCAAAAACTACTTAAGTACTGTAACGAAGTATTTTTACTTCGTTCCTTTACACCACTGGATAGTTATATTTATTTGCTCATTTTAATTGCCATGCTGGTCATTTTTGCACTTTCAACATTTCAACTCAAATTTGCTATTAACAAGGGTAAAATGGCTCAGCTTTCATCAATGTCTGTGAATGCTGACCGGCCTGTAACAAGCAGTGAACAGCAATGAAGAAGAAAAGAACAAGGAACCCCAACTGGACAGAGGAACAGTGTTTGCTTCTGTCTCAATTGGTCAATGAGCATAAAAGTGTTTGGAGAATATCTCTCCTGCCTCTTCTGTCCGTGATTTTTGTCCTCTGCTTAGGGAACTCCTAAGCTGCTTAAAAGTCCTCTTCCCTGCTCTGAACAGATCTCACCTTAGGAGCTCTCTTAGGAGCTAGGATTCCTCAGGAATAGCTTTTATCTTTACTAGGATCTACTATTCACTTTTAGGGGAAATTATAAGAAAACAGTGATTCTAAGAATTCTAAGAATTTACAATTTGGCCACAAGGAGCAACTCTTTGCACCAGTCTTTAGGAACACAGCCCCAGATGTGTATTCAGAAGTACAATGAAGTATCACCAGCTCAAAGGCAAAAACAGCACCAATATATACGATACAAGAGGAGAACACTGGGCAGTTTTCCCACAAAATGAGAATTGAATTTTAAAGTTGTAGTGGTCAATTCATTGACTTCAGTGAAGAGGCTTAGACTTGAGCAAGCAGCAAACTCCCGGGCTGAAAAATGAAACCAACACTGAAGTACCAAAAACTGCAGTTCCTCCACTGACCACTTGGGTGACTCAATTCCCACAGACTGGAATGTTAAAATGCCCAACTTCATAGCAGAAATAATACTATAATAGATAAAATAATAATAAATAATACTGTTTACAGTCTGATGCAAAAAATAAAAAGTTTTGGTCTGTGGTAAATTTTCCTCTTCATGAAATCTGTATGGGTGGTGAACTTGGACCTGTTTAAATTATATGAATACTTAAAGTTCTGCAGCTTGTTCTAGTTACACCTCTTTACACATTTCTGGATTCACTGGGAGTCAGGCATTGCTAAGGTGGCCATCACACTGAGTTTGGCTCTTCAGAAACCTATTGGTGATGTCACAGAGACTGTGTCCCTAATGTTTACAGTCTATGGCCCTGAGTCGTGGCTGATGGATGTAGAAAATAATTTAGGATTTACAATTGGCTGTTGGCCTCCAGCAGGTTGGAGGTTGGTTGGAGTAACATGACATGACTTTTAATTGAAAAAAAATGTTTCAAGTGAACTACAATCAACTGCTTTCAGTAAACCCTGGTTCCATCAGCTCCTGTTATCAGTCCCCAGCATTCTGGACGGACCATAAACCTGATGTATTCTGGTTCTAGAAATTTGAATCACTGACCAAATCTCTGGTTTCACACTGTATTATTATCATGCTAATTGTTGGAGCATATTGTGCAATTTATTGTCCATTAACTGACTACACATTATTTTATTGCTTTTATGACACATAGTTGAGCAGCTTCCAAAGTGAAAATATACTTAATGAATCAAGAAACAAAGAGAGTAGTGTCGTTTTAAATAATATTGTAGCCCTGTAAGAATAAAGAGTGTAATATAATGTCATGTATTTGTCAGAGGTGTGGTGATGAAGAGCTAGTTTGTGCCTGTTAACTTGTGGCTATGATACGTCACTATATGGAAATAAAATCAGGTGTACTGTATGTTCACTGTGCTGGTACACACAGTCAACAAACAGCAGACATCTTGTTTTTTATTCTACCAAAGGCACAGCAGCTTGTGTTATGTACCCACCATGAATTAAATGTCATCTATGATTGCTTATGTCTGTTTACAGTAGTTGGACAGCAGAGGGCAGAAGGAGGTTGGGGAATACATAAGATCCCCAGCACTGCAAGGCTTCCTTACATTTTACTCTCTTCACATGTTTTATATTAAGAATATACATACAGTAGTATACTGGTAGTATATTGGTCACCTCACTTCAACAAAGCAAAGTTGTTTTTCCACCTCATCAGTCATGACTCTACCCGTTATGTACACACCTGTTTGCTTTAAATTAGATTAGAGCAAAAAAAAGTGTAACACGTACATCAATGAGGATGCAGTAGAGGGGCCAATATAACAGAAAAACAAACCTTGTATGGAACCCTGCGTGACACCACATGTCATCGATCAAAGAAATACCACATCAGGACCCAATAGTGTGCTCCTCTCTTGCACCACATGTTGGGTTTCTGCAGCGGTTTTATATGCACATAAAAGTTGAAATAATAACTTGTCAGCACAAGGTGTGGATTGACACATCGGCTTTTACTACTGTACCAGTAACGTACGGTTTAGATGTTGGTAAAGATGGTAGGAACAATGGCAAAGGCAGATGAAAGGTTGATATCAGGTATTTCATGACAATAAACATCGGCCAACACATGCATTGAGTTCCATGAGCAGGAGGGTACGAGCATTGAGAGAGTGCACAGCAACAGTAAGCACTCAACTTGTGCTTGAATAAAAATCTTTCCCTTTTGACAACATATAATTGCCCGATTGCGCTTGCACCCCTGTTCCACAGGTGCACCATGCTGTTTTGCCCAAGGTGTTTCTGAAATGGTCACACCTGTAGCGACACAACTCTGTGTGAACAGGGCCTCTGTTGTTTCAGCAAGTGCTCCAAAAGCCCAAACCATTATCTTTCCCTCAAGCTAACCAGGTTATTTTTGTACCTCAGCAAACCTCAACCACAGCATTGTCACTTAATAAAATGACAACATGGGTGTCTAATCTAAATTCTACAGCAAGGAATGGTCATTTTTTTTATTTTAACCTATATCATTCCTGTTCTATTCCAACCACATGATCATCTTTATATATGAAATAGTGATTTTGATAAGCTATAAATCTAAAACTATATATTTAAATGTATCCCTATAGCCTCTCTGTAATATTTTATTGCTTCATAATACCAAAAATGACTGGCACCGTGTAACACATCCCAGGCTGTGTATTTAACTACGCTTTAATACCAATCTGAGCCTCACTTTGCAATAACAGCGTCATTTTAAAAAAAAAGAAAAAGAAAACAACCCTGTCTTCATCAGACAGCTATCTTGGCATTTAATGACAAAAATATGTATTCCACACATACACTAAGGCATTGTTACTCATATAGAACCTCAATAAGCTTCACATTCAAATGGATAGAATAAGTATCATAGCTGTTTCTGAGATGCTAAATCATATTTTTTTTTTCTCTGAAAAACAGACATTGAGAGCCTCTAGAGGCTTCCAAATCTCCAAGAATTGAATAGAATAATTGAATGTGTTTTTCACTGGACCTAAGGCTGTTTGTAGTCAAGGCTGGTTAACAAGGAGACGAGTGGGTGAATGTGCTTGATGGCGCGCAGGGCTGTGTGTCCTTGTAGTCCTTGTAAATAGAATGGAATGGAAACATGTAAACAAGAGCAATTTGCTGTGGTTCATTCAACCTCTTCGTCCCCGCTGACCTGCAGCCACACAGAACAATGCTAACAAGGTCTGATATTCATATATCTGTGGAAATTAGTATGAAATGGTGTATGAAACATCTACATTACATCTAATGAAGAGCTGCTGCCCCATATAGAAATTTAATATATGTCCATATATATAATTTAATATGAAATATATGTATATATGCAGTAAGAAATATATGTACATACAAGAAAAATCTGTATGTGAAACCTGTGACAAATTGGAATATGTATTGTACGTATAGCAATGTATTGATATGCATGTGTGATATGTGTAATAATACAAATAGCACATACAATTCCAAACATACGCTTACAGTATTTTCATATACATGTTATTTTCATAAACTTACATATATTAATTTAAGAAATAGAATAAACGTGTAAGTAAATAAGAATTTTTGTATATATGTTGTTTGGTGATGCTGATGGCTGTAGGAGGGAAGGATCTCTTGAATCTCTCCGTCCTGCAGCGGAGAGAGAGGAGCCGTCCACAGCTGCCTCTCTGATCCACGAAGGTGCTGTGCAGCAGATGATTCGGGCAATTCATGATGGTCTCCAACATCTTCATGGTTTATCTCTCCACTTCCTCCTCCAGTGTGTCCTGCCTGACTCCAATCACAGATCCAGCTCTTCCTCCAACCGCCTTGCATCTCTGTGTCTGATGCTGCCTCCCCAGCAGACTGCAGCATAAAAGATCTGAGCTTCCTTAAGAAAAAGAGGCGACTCTGACCCTTTTGTTGAGAGCGTCTGTGTTTATGGACCAGTCCAACTTATTATCCAGGTAAACACCTAGATACTTAAATTGCATTAAACTATACTAGATACATAGATAAACTTGCATGTATAACTTATATAGATAGAGTTACATATAGGATCGCAACATATAATATCTTAGAATTACTCATATAGATATTTAAATATATGTGCAAATACACTATTTACTATGGGTATTTCATATATGTGATAACCCTGTATCTTCATATATCAACAGGATGTATATATGTGCTAATAGGCAACATATATGGTAACATCACTCTTAATATAGGGGCATATATGTCATTGATTAGATTTCCATAGGGGACATAATATATGATGATGTTATCACTGTCAGACCCAACTATGAGGCTACTTAAGGGGCAATAAAAGGCAAAAACTGAGAGTTGAGAGGTTGAGGAAAAAGCAATAAATCAGTGTTTAAGGCCCCAGACTACTTTGACTTTGCGCCCACACATACACACAACAGCAGCACCACAACTCCCAGTCTGGTGACACAGAAGTACAAGCCGGTCATCCGGAGGTTAGTGGTTCAAACACAGGGTTGAAAATTTCCCTGGGAGCGCTGTTAAACTCCCCTTTCTTGCGCAGACAGAGCTGAGCCTGTAATTATGCACGAGGTGAGAGAGGTGGGCTGCTTCTGTCAGCACTGCGGCCAATACATTTCCTACATCACATATTACGCCCTCGAGGCCCGGAGACATCCTCGCAGCGCTGTGAGACCTCTGGCCTTCAGAATTGGGATGGAACATTCGGCGTGGTTGCTATGGTACATGTTAGTCACCATGGCAACGTGCTACAGCGTTCTCAAAGGGGGGGGAGGGGGGA
>CAFUXE010000767.1:222731-256374 GCA_903364295.1 Serranus cabrilla | reverse complement strand
GTAGAAAAACAGGCACATAGAAGATGGAAAGAAGTGCTTGGAATGAAGAAACATTTCAGATCTTTTATGCAAAACTATAGAATAAATGTGTCATTTTAGACACATGCTGGATGCTGAATTTATACCTCAACTTCTATGCCTCCTAAAATTCCCATTCAGATTTTCTCTTAATACACCAGGGCAGCACATTTTTCAAACTCACAATATGGACTAATGCAATATCCAGTCAGACCACCATCTGAATTAAATACTGGGGTGCTGTAAAGATTTTCCGGCCAACAGACTTAAATGTCTTTGTCTGGTTGAGATCCTCACAAAAAGTCATACCATGATCATTTCCCCTCAATGTTGTAAATCATGTTGTCTTAAAAATAAGTTGGATTTTTTTTAAATCCCAAATCGTGCAGCCCTAATATATAGTGTTCATATATTCATATGTGTTATTTCCATTTAATTATTATTTTTTAATAATTAAATTTTTAAATAACATTTTAAATGTTTTTTTTTTTATCCTAATCTCACAATGTTTGTTGTGTATTACTTCCTGATTTATCAAATTATTTTATTTTTCAAAAACAAAATGAATAATATTCACATGCCGGGAAATTTAAGTTTGAAAGTTTGGCAACAAAGCTCCTTTTATAACAGTTCGGAAAAAAAAGAAAGAAAAAAGAGGAATGTATCAAGAAAAAATATACCTGTGGGTATATTTTTATAGGTTGCTGAAACCACCCAATTTCCCCACGGAGATTGATTGAAATGTAATCAAATCATGTGCACAGTGTGATACTCCATCACAGGCAGCAGAGCTGTAATAGTACTGTGTTTTTTTCCAGGTATTATTGAAAAGAGCTTACACAAGGCCACAACAGAGGAACAGGGACACCTTGTTTTCACAGCTTTACAAAGAGGCATTTTGAAGTCGCTCTGAAAGAGACCTGAAGCTGTAATAACTTTACCGGGGGAGCAGAGAATCAATCCAGATCCTGCCTCAGCTGTGGTGGAACTGATGCAATGTCACTGACTTTTACTGATGGAAGGAAAGAAGCAACAGGAGGAGAGGAGGCAGACAGGAAGTGCAGGAGGGCAGACAGGCAGTGAGGGGAGGTTGGAGAGGAGAGGAGAGGAGGAGGAGTGGAGGAGCAGAAGGTGCAGGGTGGAGAGCGGGGGAGTGATGGCAGAGAGTCTCCCACCAGCGCTGTCACAACCACACGCTCGGCTGCTGTTGCCGCTGATTGTGATTGCTGTTCAAACAAGGCCGACAGCTGCCACAAACATCTCCTGCCTAATATTACACACATGTACGCTCACCTATGGACACACACACACACATGTAAACACACACTCTGATATTGCTCAGATGTCACTCTTTATGGCACCCTGTTATCTTTCTTTCTTGTTTCTGCTCTGTGATAAGACTGCGGCCGCTCTGATTGCCCTCTGCTCTCTGCAAAGTATGACAGCTCAATCACTCATCAAATCAAGATGTTCCCTCGTCATGAAGGCATACCTGAGCCCTCCATCACACACTTCATGTCATCCTCTGCTTTCCTGTATTGGCATCCTCTTGAATTTAATAAAAAAGAAAAACCCTTTAGATATATATATTTAAAAAATGCAGGTTAAAAATTGTAATCATATTTTCTGTTCCTTCAAAGTGGAGAGGTTATTTTCAGCCAACAGTGTGGCTCCAACGTAAAGCAACAGACTCTGTGACAATAATAGAGCTGCAACAATGAGCTGATAGAAAGAAAATCAATTAACTATAATTGATTGAGTCATTTTTCAAGTAAAAAATTATTATTATTAAATAGTTTGCTGTTTTTCTCTGTTTTATTTATTTTATTTCATTAGTCCACTAATCGATTAGTCAACTGACACAAAACATATTGCCAACTATTTTGTTAATTTATTAATCATTAGTAAGTTTTCATGCAAAAATGACAGAAAATGTTGCTCAATACGGATATTTCCTGCTTTTCTCTTGTTAAGATCATAAAGAACTGAATTAATTTGGGTTTTAGATAAATAAAACAACATATATAATTGCCAAATCTGCTCTCTTTCTTTCACTCATTTCTTTACTGTTTAGTTGTGAAAAATGGTCTTCTTCTTTTACATGACAAATCATTAATCACAGACATGACATTTGGTCATGTCAGACGGTTTATAACTGGATTATGGAATTACACCAATGGAAATCAGAAGGAATTGGAATATCCAACGCAAATTATACATTGGTCCACTTTTGTGTTCGTGGTCAAAATGTGGAGTCAACTGACTGCTTGCTTATGCAAGTAAAACCGGATGAAACTGGGTCAGAATGGATTATGTGATATAAATTTGATTAGAAAACATGTTGATGAACACTAAATGATATAAATTATATTGAGAGCATATTATTTAATGAAAATGTAGATTTCATGGGACTTTCCAGTAGTGCCCATTGTTGTGCTATATGCCAACAATTTTCTAAGTAACCCCTTAAAAGATACAAATAATTATTTATATATACAATTATTTGTATAATTATTTATGTGTTCCTTTTTATAAGCTTCCATTTAACTTTATATTTATGCAATAGCAGGTTACAGACATGTCCTTGGACATTTTTCATCATTTGTGACATTTTCAAATTGAACGATTAATGGATTAATTGACTAAATCAGCCGATAAACTGATAATGAAATAATGGTTAGTTGCAGCCCGGACCTGAATATCTCTGGATTTTGGACTGCTGGTTGGACAAAATGAGACATTTGGAGACATCACCTTGGGCTCTGGGATTTGGACCAAGAAAAAAAAATCACTTTTACTGACTTTTAGTGATAATTGTCAGTAAAATTCACATTTTATTAAAGTAAGCTCCACTTCCACACTAACAGCTTCACTTCACCGCCCAGGCCCTTTCCAATCTGTATGCTGTGCGTCTCCACACACAACAGAAAACCAGTAATAGGCACCAGTTTATCTGAAATGCACCGATCACTCTACTACATCGAGGGAGCTGCTTTTTTTATTTGAAATCAAACACTGTTGTCTGCACCAGAGGCAAAAAGCCTGCAGTTTCTAGACAATCTGCTAAAGCTGATAATGACTCTGGGCAAAAAGGGATTAGTTATGCATTCACGGCGCGTTCACTCAATAGTATATAATTCACACTGCTTTTTTTCTTCTTTTTCATCCTCCACCACAGATAGCAACAATCGCGACATCATCACAAATGCACTGAGGGCTTACTGTCTCTCCCTCTCTCTCTTCTGCTTTCCTGCTGTTTTCCCTCTATTTCTGTCTGTCTCCCTCACAAACACACACTCCCTCACAAACACACACACACACACACACACACACACTCTCCTCCACAGCAGTTGTACATTATGGAGTGGTAACCAGGCAGCATCTAATTGCAATAATTGGAAGAATGTACCGAGCGGCCTGTTTGAACACCTGTTAGCACTGAATTTCTCTCATGGCTACAGATTGTATGTGCTGTGTCACACCATTTGGTGCGTGCATGTGTGTGTGTGTGTGTCTGCGTACATGTGGGTGTATGTATGCATCTATGTGCGAACCTCAGATTGCATTACCCCCCCCTCATACGGGCTCATGTAAGGGGGGCGTTATGTAAATAGGAAGTCCTGGCTGCCCTCCAGTTTCCATTTTGACACCTCAGACCCTGCCAGAAGGAGGCTGCCTGTCACTGACACATCCCAAGGCGATTCACCCAGAATAATTTGGGACTTTGACAAAAATGAATAATATGCATGATACATCTTGGCCTTCACACCTCTCATGCTGCCATCACTGGTCTCCTTTTGCGTTCCTGGAGCCAGTTTCAACTCATTTTATCAGCTATAACATACTGAAAAAACACATCTAATTTTCAGTTTGACAAAGTGACAACACATTTTCAAAAGATATATCATGTCAACTAAGCAGGCTTATGGATTTAAGATTCAGCCGGTGTAACTACAGCTTCCTCTCATGTCCTTGCTGGGGGGCATCTGGCCACATGTGTGGAGCTGTCCGCCACTCTGGTGCTGAAATCTCTATTCTGCTTGGGATTAACACACATTTGCTTCTCTTTTCACGCTCATATGAGCTGCTATTTCACCACAGCTTTGGGAGAAAAAAGTCAAGGACAAGACTAAACGAATAAAAGTGAAACCTTGTCTTGTAAGGAGGCCTGTGAGCTTTTTAAAAAATATATAACTGGATTTCATCGTCATCACTGCAGCTCTTTACACTTTATAAAAAGAGGCCAATGAAGCTTTGCTGTCTCTCTTTCATGTGTCCGATCTACAGGAGACAAGCCAGCTATTGATTCAGTCAGAGGGTTTCAACATTGAGCTGTTGTCATTTGACCCCAGGAAACCCAAACAGACTGTGAGATGGGGCTGATAATCCATCGGGAGGTAACGACGTGGGGACCATGCTGCTCTGTCTGCAGGGGACCAAACAAAAAAGACTTTTTCCAATCTAATTACGCTGCCGTTATTGTTGATTGGGGGCATCGTCATCTCGAGATCAATACAGGCTTCTAACAGTAACACTGGGCTGCCAGGCTGAGCTGGGATCACAGATGAGTGATGTTTGGAGAGGGCATTTTATGACACTTGAAGTCGGTTGCGTAAAGATCGGTGGGTTCACGTACCTGTTGATGTGTCGCAGGTCACTCGGCACCGTGCACGCGGCGTTCTCATCATCACATCTAAAGCACGAGGAAGGAGAAAAACAGGATCAGACAGGAAAAGATGCCATCAATTCATCTATTTTAAATCTGAAATGAGTTTTAGATTGATTGTTTATATTTCACTGCAAATACTAAAACAGCGCTCTCCTCCGAGCCTCCACTCTTTCTAGCTCCGTGTGTGCTCGCGCTCACCTCGTGTGTCCGGCTCCGCTGCTGCTGCTGGCGGAGAGCTGGATGAGCTGGATGGAGAGACGGGGAAGTGCGGTGCGTCTGAAGCGGAGAACGAGCCTCCGGTGCGCTGCTGCCTGCTCCTTTAAAAAGCCTCCAGTGGTCCAATAGGAGGTCTGTCAGCCTGATGGGACCTGACGTCACCCCCACCGACCCCCCACTCGATTTGAACTGAAATGATATCAGCATCATTTCCTCGACATAGAAGAAAAAAACAACATTAAGGCATTTAAGTGTCGACGGAGATTTTAATGTAAGTGCTCGGTTGTGTGTATCATTGTTCATTTTTATTTCCTGCTTTTAAAAATAATAATTATAATTTGAATTCATTTAAGAAACAGTGCGGTGTAGAATGTGGCAAATTCATGAAAATCACATCTTTACTTCAACTATAATCAATATTAGTCACCCGAGAAGACTGAGGGGAGTTCAACGTTAAAGATGTGAATCGTGCAACAGGCTGCAGCTCAACATCTGAATATGTCTTTCATATTTTGTGATCGTGATTTCGCTCTCTTTTTTTTTTTAATAAATACTGTTTAACTTAAATTCAATCAAGCACTGTGACTAAGTGCCATTGTAACGTACTTGTACTTTATCTGCAAAGTAACTAAGGTAATCAAAAAATGCATTGGAGTAAAAAGTACAATATTTCCCTCTGAAATGTATCAGAGTAGAAGTAGAATGTGGCTTTAAATGAAAACACTGAGATTAAAGAGAACAAGTGCCTCAGAAAAGTCCACATGTTCAGTGTTTAGGTAAAAATACTTTCCACCACAGATTGAACTCCAATACATATATCTTCACAGCTCTTCACTGCTTACTTTGCAGAATAATATTTGACAGGTACAAAAACCTAATAATCATCATATATGGTTTGTGTCAGATTAAACCATTTAATATTAGGTAGAATTGTTCAAATGTAGCCCTACATTGAAGACATAAAAATGCTCACAATAATAATAATATTTTAGAATAAATGATAAATATAAAACTCTCTTTACAAATACTTCTACAGGATCTAAAACGTGCACACTTTTGTTTATACCTTTCTACTCACATTGATTGGTATTGTTGAGCAATCTAAATATTTACAATTCTTGAAATCATAACTCAATCAAAGCCTGCACTGCAATGAAAATGGGAAACAAAGCTTTAAGTGTCACATCATGGAAAAGAAGATAAAGAAGTAAAGCATGTTAATAGAGCATGATAGTTGCAAATGATAAGAAAATAAACATTTTATATCTATTCTAATCTATTCTATTCCATCTAATCCACCCGCAGATGAGCCTGTAAACCTGCAACTGTGGCTACAGCATCGAATCCTTACTGTATATTTACATGTTTTCCTACATGGCACCAGTGAAATAACATATTTTTTAAACTACTGCAGCGAATGAGCTACCAAGGACACATCTTGGTGTCCACACAGCAGCCAAGTCTGCCCAAACACACTTTCATGAAAAACACACGGATCATTCTCCAGCTTCACCAGGTATCATTAACATCCAAGGCTGCATCATAGTGTGAGTGTCACAGCCTTGAGTGCCAATTATTAATTTATAAATGCACTCATCAACCTGAGATAAACATGACTATCAGAATGAATATCTTCTATATTGATTATTGTTATTGAATGTTGACCATGTTAATGAGATCTCTGCTGTACATTGTTTTTAGTCAGGATCCCTTTAAAATCTCTAATTCTATACGTCTAATTATTTGTGTAAACATTTAATATACTTCGAGTGATAAACAGGGAAAAAGCGATAAATGCCTGAGACATTTGTATGCATTTTGTATGCATTTGATGTTTTAAAAAAGGATTGTATGCAAATAAATAAAACAGCTTCATTGAGTGTGTCTAATGCTGACAACCTTCACTCCTAATCGTCCCCGTGTTGCTCTCCAGCTGTAAGCAGCACCACTACAACAGTATTTAGAGCCAATAAAGAAATTGAAAAATTATGTTACATTTCATATGAACTCTACTCGCTCAGCAGATGACAGCTACGCATAATCTGTCACCGTGTGTCTCCCTGGCGGAGTGATTGCAGAAACGCTAGAAAAGAGGTGTATTTTCTGACAAAAATGAGCAATTTGTAAGGCCATTGTGTGCTCGGAGCATCATTGTACTTTCTAATTCCCCAGACTCAGAAACCATTGTGGGAAATGCAATTGTGTTTTTGAGTGCTTGTTTTATTTTTTGTTGTTGTTGTTTTCTGTGAGGTTTGTTTTTTTGTGCAGCTTTTGAAATGGGTCTGCATACACACACAGACACACACTTGTAGACACTCACACAGACATTTCTGTCCGTCTTTTTTGGAACTTCAGTGTAACCTGTTTGTCTGTTTCCTTTCACATACATCTAGGCCAAGTCAGAGGCCTTTCATGCTGGACTGTAGTCGTTTGACAAAGGCAGTGTGGACGGTGAGCAGTGGGAGTGTCCACTCATCTGAATGTGACTGTGTGATGTGTCTATTTTGGTTTTCTTTATGTAAAAGTTGTATTACCTGGCACCTTTTTAGTACCATCTTAAATGAGTTTCCAAAGGAGTGAAGCTGGTACTAGAAGGTGGAGACCAGAGAATCAACGGTTGCCTAAAAATTATGTTCCCATGCAACTAAACTGTATTTTCACTTATGTTTCCATGGAAAAATAATTCCTGATGTACATTTTTTACGAATTTACACTTGTTCTTGATGCGTCACAAAAACATTTGTACTCTGCAGATGTCCTGTTCAAACCCAGGACTGCTGTTTGAGTCTCATGTGAAGCCAAGATGAGAAGCGTTGAGTTATTTAACACATATAGGCCTATTAATGTTAACCCATCCATGGCCTTTTTACTAACTTTAAGTACCTTTAGTGCCCAAACATAACCTAACTGCAGCTGTTTCACAGCGTTGACCAAATGCTTAAACAACACATTCTCACTCCCAGTACAGATACCAGGACTTGGACTATGACCTGGGATCCATCCACCATCACTCCCACCCAATTCATGGAATTTTGCTTTCTTTATGTTATGCATATTGCTCCATCATCTAATATTATCGCATATGGGTTTACAGTGTAGTTAAGCAAAATCCCAGTGCATCTCATACATACACTAACATCCCAGCAAGTCCCAGCTCTGAGGACAGCACTTTCTGATGGTTCATGTCACCAACTGGTCGAAAACAGATGCCATGGAAACTAAAACATTTGTAGTACTGGTGTACAGTTTAATTCACAATGTAAGTGAATACAGGGGTCTACTCATACTAATATTAGGACATGAGTTTCAATGTCAATACACAAGTTAGTTGTTTTTAGTCTCCCTTTGCATCTTCTTATGTCTCTTTTATCTGGTGTGACTTTGTGGCAGATTACCCTGCTGGTAACTTCACCGCCCACCATCCACCATGTTAACTCAGTCAAGAGTAGCCATGTTTGGTTTGCTTATTGTAGCCTGGTGGGTGCACACACTAGTTTTACATACAAATTTGCAAACTTCAAACTATTCTTTGACAAATCCAATAACCTATTCAATACATGGAATCAGTTAACTGAGTCAAATAGTTAACCTGTTATTTCCTTACTGTCTGAAGTACTTCCTGGCTGCTGAAAGGACCAGAGCACAGTGGCAGCTGCCCTTTTATATGCCGGGATGTAATGCACAGTCAATTGGACTGAACCAGGTTGATGTAAAATGTTTGTTCTTCTTTGTTGTTTCAGGGCTGATGGGTGAGATTATTGGTGAAGAATAATTCCTATTCCTATGAAAACGGCAACACAAGACTGATTGTGTTTTCAATAAAACATTGAAATTAAAAGCTATCAAATGAAATCACATTGCAAACAGTTTAAACACCCTCCCATAGCAGGCACGGTCTGACTCTCACTATGGCTGGATCATAATGCACAGTACGTTTCTTGAACCCATTAGAGCAGCATGCAATTATGACAAAATCACACTTGCCAACATTTTACCCTAACACCTCAGTGTGCAGGTTTGAATTAAAAAAGATTTTACAGTATATAAGTAGCTTTACTTCCAAACTTTTGGACACAAATAGTGAATTTCTTAATCTTTAAAGCAAATCATACATCTGTGTGCCACAAATAGCACATCAAATGTTAAATGACAACACTTGAGACACATTTAGGAATGTCACAGCATAATCATTTTGGACAGGCTGCTATAAATTCATAGAGTTGAATATGACAGAGATTGCACTTACAGTACAGTTTGACTGAAGTCGGTCCAAATATCATTACAGAGAGAGACCGTCCAAATCTATAATTCTGTCTGCACAGTTTATACAGAGGGTCCTGTAGCATGGCAACCACTCCAAATATCAAACACACACACACACACAAGAGTGAGAGAGACATACACACACAGCCAGCATCAGGTAGCCTATGTAACAAATGTGCCCAGACGCACTAAAGTACATACACACATACAAAAGCCAACGTTGTGGAAACAAAATGCAAACTCAAGAATAGGATCTTAATCAACTCTTCAGTTTATGACTTAAATCAGCGTTACAGAATTATAATTTATTCAAACCTTCGGGTATAAACAGCTGGCGGTAGAATTCAGGTAAAAATGGCACTTCTGGACTACAACACAGAAAAACACTCTTGGAAATGTTGTGAAGTAATCCCAATAAAAAACTGCTATAGTTTTTGCATAGCAGAAAATTACAGACCTGGATGTAATGATAGAACATTGCTTATGTATTATGAAGTATTGTTCATTATGTAAGAATTTTGCAGATTTACCATCAGATAGTGATTTCTGACAGAGCAGGCTTCTCATATCAACTGGGAACCAGTGACTTTGTTGGCTCAAATGAAGATTGTTGTAGCTAATGTTGATAGCTAACTAAACTAACATTACTTTCAGAAATTGGTTGAAACTCACTGATATGCTGCATGATGATTAATGTATCAGACATGGAAGTAAAAAAAAAAAACATTCTTCCTGAACTGTAGTGTAGAGGCAGTTACAGCCAAGCAGCCAGAAACGTTGAGCCTAAAGCGTCCTAAACCTGCATTCTGTCTAATGGCCAGCAGGGGGCAACTCCACTGGTCGACAAAGTCTGCGTGTGTGTAAGTCAATAGGAAAATGACCCTCGCTTGATTTATTCATTCAAATCATCAATGAGTTCATGCTCTATCACTAGATTCAAGTCTTCTTCAGTACAGCATGATGTTCATTTGGTGATTAAAATGTTCTATTTAGAGTAAAATAGATGATAAACTTGGCTTTGACCTTTGACCCTTTCACCGTGTTTATGAGATTCATGAAAGTTAATTGTGGCATTTAGGTTAAGACATTGGACTAAAATGTCTTGTTCTGCATGTGGTTATACTTAAAGAAACTGACATAGCTTCTTCCTCCTGTCCAAATATGGACAGATATGTTCTGTTAGCTTTTTTGTACAACTAATACATTTCTAACTTTTTAATGGAGTGTTACGGTTATATTGATGAGTTATGAAGTTTTGGGAGATACTACAGATACTGTCAGGGCAGAACAGTCAGGTCCGGCTGCCCGGGCAGGCCCGGAAAGCCCCACGGCCAACCCTGTTCCGGCGCCGGTGCAAACCAATAACTTTGGAAGAACTGCCTGTTGTCTTGTGTCTCGCTGTAGAGATTCTACAGACTCAAGCGGTGTTGTTCTACATTTTTCTTGGCATGATTCAATTGCTGTCAAAGGTCAGAGGTGTAAATATCACAGCTTGAAACTGCAGTCTGGAAGAGGCTAGAGACTCCGTCAGGGCTGATGTGTCTGCTGAAGGAAGGAAACGCATGTTTAGATCACATTCAGGGATATAATAGTTGACTCTCATAGGTAATACTTAGAGACTGAGCATACTGCTAACTGTAAGAGCTGAACTACAAAACTGACTTTATCATCACTAGTTGGACAACCTCTCAGCTGCCATCATGGTTAAAGGACACGCTGCCGAGAGAAGCCTGTAGAAAAACAGAGTGTGCAGTTTACAGTTTACCCAGAAGAAAAGGCACCATACAGAAAACTGTAACACAACATGTTACACATATATTAAAAAGCTTACTAAGTACACTTCAGGGTTCTTGCATTAGAAATTAGTGTGTATTGTGTGTTAGTATGTATTAGTTGTGTTATTAGGACAAAATTATTAGGTACTCATGGCCGAACTATTAGGTATACCTGGAAGGTTCATTAGGTACACCTTGCCCAATCAATAGGTGGCCAACACATGGCCAAATGATCAGGTAATCATGGTCAGTTTATTAGGTACAAAATATTAGAGCCTCGGTAAAGCATGGAAAATACTGAGCCATGTTGATTGGAGACATTGTTGTCAAGATTGGCCGCAGTTTTCACTGCAACCTATAGGAAGTTTTTCCTCTCTAACTTGTGCATTTTCAAAATCATTTTTCAACATTTTAACCAAGGGGTTCCACAGATTCCATTTGAAATTTTTCATGCATATTGTACTGTGAGCCTTGGACAACTTTCAAAAAGTAGGAAAAATGCAAATGACATGTGCATGTAAGGATTTTTAATGTATGACAGAATGCCAGACAAGGCACACGAGGCACCCTTTTTGTGTCAGTTTTGAACATGTTAGTATTGAGAAATAGTATCTTTTCAAAATAAACTTCTGTGCCCACAGGAAATGCTTGTTTTGGGCAATAAAACCACTTGAGTAGGTTAGAGAAAAAGAACAGGATTGAGCTTAAAAACAACTACCTCCACTCTAAACTAATTTTAGGCTTCAGTGACAATGTCTCTTCTTCTTTTTTTAGCGTCCTTTTATTATATGGATACGGCTGAATGTACCCTCTCTTTATTTTATTCTCTGCTGACACTGGATCTGTGGGTGGAGGTTCCTCCTTTTTTTCTCCTAAAGTGGATAATGTGAGAACGGTCAACCCGTTACAGACACACAATGCTATCTCAAATTGTGTTTTGAGTCAACCTCGTTTAACCTTACTCCCTTCCCAGACTTAAACGTAACCCTTATTTATGCCTCAGCCCACACACAAACCCTCGTCATTGTTTTTCACTAACACGGGGCTACACGCCTGCATACACGGACGCACATGTCCACGTACAAATCCACACAGACAATTGTAGAAGTCCTGATGTTTTTAATCAGCAGTGAGGCCCCACCCTGGCAGATAAGCGTCTGGTTACGTGTCTGTAAAGAGCAGCGGGGAAGGCAGAGTCACCTCGGCAGATGGCCCTATCAGTGTTGGGTAAACCAGCGGCCAGCGCGGCCGTGTTTGGCTTAACGGCCTATAAGTAATTCATTGTGTTCACTGAGAAGGAGCATCTGTCGACCCCTCAGCCCTGGAGATGCACACATACACACACAGTTATGCACAGATGCATAGATAAACATACTTAGATGAGTATTCGGTCACATGCACACATGCAGGTATACACACACACACACACTGGGCTTTCAAGCTCATTTGTAGTGGGCAGGGCAGGTGGCTGGAGGAAAAGGAGAGGCCTTTGTTCCATGTGACCTGCTCTGATCAGATAACCACCACTGATCTTAGTTAATACTCACTAAGAACTCATTTACCTGCTAATACGAAGGCAGGGCTGAAAACAGATGAGACAGACAGAGGGAAAGAGAGATGATGTCGAAAAAGGAGGAGGAGGAGGAGGAGGAGGAGGGAAAAGGCATGCAGCTGCAGCTCAACAGGAGGTCTAAAACTCACAGCTAAAAAGTCCAAATACTATGTTTACATTTTTACACTAATGGTTCAGTCAATTTATGTTGTCTGTCACTTTTGGTCTTTATTGAATAAACTCTTGTACAATCACGCCTCCCTCTCATATTATGTCTTCTCAGTCTGTAAACAATTTTACGCCTCGACGGCAAGCGCTATTATAATAATGACATGCAGAGGCTATTCCTTTCAACACAACATCCACTTGTATTGCATGTCTTTATTCATAAGCATGGCTAACACCTGAAACCTGGCAAGTCATCATAAAAGGAAGGAATAAAATATAAAGCTAGAGCAGTTAATATAAACAGCTTAATGACACCATACATAAGAACATATGTAAAGGCAGCCACTTATTATTGGATTTTGAATACGTCTGGTGATATTATACACTTTTCCATAAATCCCATGATTTATATATATATTATATATTGCCAAGTGAAACTAGGCACAAGGAATTTATAGTCCTGTTGGGGAGTTTTAACCATATGCACGTCAATACATTTTTCTGTTACTTTCACACAGAATGCGAATATTATGCATTGAAACCATCAGGACCTGTTTGAAGCCAGGTCTGCATCAACCAATGACATTGTGCAGAACAGAAATATGGAAAATTAGCTTTTTAAGTCGTGACCATCCATAATAATAAAGTTGGAGTTTGAAAACACTAACCCACGCACATATCTGTGTAAACAGCTGTTTGTGGCTGATGTCATGTCATTATTGTGAATGCTCAGAATAGTAAATGTAAATAAAAAATGCTTTTTTGTGATGACAGTTATGTTTAGTTTTAACAGCTAGCCATTGAATTCCCTAGTCTAAATTAAATATTTGGTTTTCAAAAAGTTATTTCTTCTTCCTTCATTACCATCTGGTGACCATTATGGGGATCTTGACCCCAAGATTAGGAACCACCACTTTATAGTGTAGCTGAGGGTCATAAGTAACACGAGTATAAAACACCAACACAGAGGCTCCATTCACTCATTCAGTTCTTTCACACTAAAAGTGTTTGCCAGAGTATTAAACTATTGTCTATATATAAAGGGGATCACCTCTGACAGACTGCTGGACACTTCTATGGAAAGCAGAATCCCAGTACTTTATCCTCTGCTTACATGAATCCATTCACACAAGTTTGCATCGCTGCCAGTATGAAAAGTTTTCACACCAAAAATAGACACATAGTGTTATCGTTTGTCACGCCCTTGTTGTACAAAGGCCTTTAATTCCTCTAAAGTGGAACTTTATTTGTGTTAATACTGTACTTAAAGGGAACTGCCAGTGGTGTTGGCAGCATTACAGCCATGTTACCAGCAGGGTTTTTGTAGTTTTTGTCACCAAGCGGGAGATATTGTAGCAGTCAGAAATTCCAGCTATCTCCCACTCTGACTTCTGAATAGGAGGCTGGCATGAACAGTTTTTCCCACTTGGCACGAGGCCTACAGGCAGCTTGGCCTTCAAAGTTAATGTGCTGAATTTTCTATTAAAAGGTATTAATTATATGCAAATATTCACCCGACTGAACACTGCTGCTAGGATGTTGCACTTTGCAGCCACAATGAAAGTTTTGGCAACCTGCTGTTTGTCAGTCACAGATCTGAGTATTAAAACACTTCTGTTGTGTTCTGCAGTGAAGCACTTAATGAGCGGGCTGGGCTACAGAAGCTCCTGCCGTACAATGCAGGAGGCTAGGGGGAGATATTATATACTGTAACATGTGCAGCTGCACTTGCTTCTCAAAGTTAACGATACATGACAGAGTTACTTTTACAAATACCATCTCCAAATACTGCCAGCGACTGATGGACATGTTCTTAAAGCATGGTTGTTTCCTTCAGCCAGCACTCTGCCAAAGGAATAATAACAGAAAAGTGGCCATCACTCTGCTTTTCAGCTCACACTCTCAAATGGCAGAAATTACAGGCCTGCTTCAGCTCTAGCTGTTGAGACTCGGCTGTAATGTGTACAGCCGCTCAGTCCCCCACCAAGGCCATTCTCCTCCGACTGAATTGGGAACGTGAGAGGGTAGTGAGGCAAGTTCAGGTGACCTCTTTTTAAGCTCTTCCTTTGAGCATGCTCTCTTTTTCTTTGGAGGGAAAATGGCAAAATAATTGTGTCCCTGACTTCTTATCTTGTGCTGGCAACCTGAGTGAGGAGAAAGTTTGACCCAGTGGAAATAATTGTCCACATCCAGTTCATGATCAATACCCTCTTAATGTCTTGTACTTGTTCTCTGTCCTGCACCCAATGACTGTTACACACACAAACACACACATCCTTGTGCTTCTATCTTTGTGAGGACCCTGCATATACATCATGTATTCCCTAGCCCCTTACCGTAACCATAACCAATCCCAACTAAATGCCTAACCCTGAACACATACATGAACCTTAACTAAACCCTCAATGTAACCTGATCCTTAGAACCAAGTCTTGACCCACAAATAGGCTTTTGCTGAAGTGAGGACCAGCCAAAATGTCCTCACTTCCCAAAATGTCCTCACTGTCTTGGTTAAAAACGCATAATAGTCCTCACTATGTCGTAAGAACAGGTACACACACACGACACACGGCAGCCTCTGCTCTGATTTCCATTTCTAACTGTAATTGTAAAATGGCAATTTTCTGCTGTTTGCAATGATCAAGAGAAAGGAATGGATAATTGAAATATTTCACATTACATAAATTTGTGCACACACACACACACACAACTGCAAATGCAAAAGCACACACACGCACACACTGACAAACAAGTGTACTGGCTGTTGCATTTGCACTATCCTTCCTTCCCCCCTGGTAACTCACATCTAAAATTATGCCTCACTTGAAGAAAATTGAAATTGAAAATGTGGAACATTTAGCAGTGAGGGTTCTCTTATAACCAATTACATGAAAGAACCAGAAAACGGTTTCCTGAGGCTGAGGAGTTATTTTCAGCCAGAATAAACAACAGAGAAAATGTATATGATTAATTGGGCGTCATGTTTCTTGGAAAATTATTTAAGCTGCACCAAAATGTGATGTATGGCTTTTTTTTGCTGTTTTTTTTTTTGCCCCAAATAGAATTTAGCATCTTCTCTTCAGCTTGATCTGTCGCCCAAATGCTTCATTTTGAAATGACAAAGAGTGTCAGTGTGTGTGTGTGTGTGTGTGAGAGAGAGAGAGAGAGAGTGTGTGGTGTCCTGTGTATATATTTAACCTATGAACCTTTCTTGTGCATGTCTAAATGAGATGGGATTTGTGTGGGTGGGTTGCTGAAAAGCAAGGAAAAAAACAAACATTTCCATAAAATATCCAAATAACAGCAGTTGTCTTTTATTTGTGCTCTTGTCACACTTGGCTCCCCACTTCACACACTGTCTGAGGGTAAATAAATTCTAAGTGGTATCAGAGGTCTGGTGTGAAACAAATACATTTAAAATGCTGGAGGCTCAGATTTATGCTTGGATGTCACTTAATGTGTCTTTTATCATATGCATTTAAATCTATTTTTCATAGACATGCCTGCACCTTCGGCCAAGAGACCATATGAGGATGATGAGACATGTTACATATCAATGTGTACTATAATTCATGTTATTGTGTCATATTCGTAGGGAAATAAGAACAGTGTGTGTATCCAATATTCTACTGTAAATGTTTCTCTGAGTCTTTTTCCTGTGTGCTGACTTCATGTTGTTCTTTGTATATTTAGCTGATTTTATGTCTGTTGTACAGCATGTGTTTTAATTTTACAGTAATACTGCACCATTAAAGGACAGTACATCCAATTATTTTCTCTACCGCCTACACTCATGTAAAGTGGGATGAAACAATGAACGTGGTTCTTTTCAATTTGATTCGTTCTGCTCTCCTTTATTTGGGCGAGGTGTGGGTTCACATTTACAATACTTATGTACTATGTAAGGAAATGTATTTGTCAAGCTCAGCACTTAAACCTCCTGGGTTACTTTATCCCACCCACCCATCAGAGGACCAAAGCTTTAAACATTACATTGCTTCATCACTGGACAAAAAAAAAATTGCTTTCTAAAGAAAATGTTTGCAGCATGATTCAAATGATATCCTACAATATATGACAAGAGCTGAAACCTTTAGGTTAAGGCAACAAAACCAAGAAAAAGGGAACAGGGTTGGGCTTTTCAAAAACAATACTTTTCCAGATATTCTGTAACTTCCAACAACCAGAAGCTTGCTTCCTGGTTCAAAGACTGGGACTTTGAATCACCCTCCACCCATCTTTGTTGGTGATGGTGCTCTAAACAGTTAATTGTCATTACACCCGCAATGACGGGTGAGGCAGTGAGGTCTAACTTGACTTTTGTTGTAAGAGGTTAGATCAACATGCTTCGTGCAGCCGAACTTTAGCCCCGCCCACAACATTTTTCTGCAGGAAGTTCGGTCTGGCACTGCTCCGTTGTGGCGCTGCTATGCTCGGTGTAAATCTCCTCGGACCAATGAAATTGTCAGGGCGGGCTTTACACGATGATGGACAGATGAGCAACAGTATCGTAATCAGCCACGTCACTAAAGAGCGCTTGGGTCGAATTAGTTTACAACAAACATGGCTGCCGCGTTCCAACTGTGTTCTGACAAGACCGACAAATGCGATATGATTTGTCTGATGTTTTGTAGAGTTGTTATCCTAAACGGAGGACTTGTTCGTACATACATTGACCCTTACTATGACTCTCAAAAATGAGGGCCGGCAATTAACTGGCATGTAACATACGTCATATCCTACGTTGCTCTGGTTGGTTGTTGATCTATCAAATTGAGCGAAGAGGCATTTTTAGGCATTTTTTTCCCTGGTTCGGTTGAAACACGCCCCATAATCACAGCCCAATGGATCAGTTTCAGACTCACATTCTGAACAGAATCGTGAGTCTGACGTCGTCAGGCTA
This sequence comes from Serranus cabrilla, assembly GCA_903364295.1. NCBI lineage: Eukaryota > Metazoa > Chordata > Actinopteri > Perciformes > Serranidae > Serranus > Serranus cabrilla. Next base: position 238,810 of record CAFUXE010000767.1, on the reverse strand, counting down.
ACAACATGCTTTACTATCAATTCAGTATAAATTGGCCCCAAATGAACATGCAGGTGCATGTGGCCCCTTTGCCTTTCTAAAAAAAAACATTAAACAGTAAAATGCAGAGATAATAATCCAAATATATAATAAATATAAAACACAAAACGGAGGCCATTGTTCTGCATCATGCAGCCCAGCGTCTTCAATCTGCGTACAAATAACATAACTTTAGACCTTGAAATTACTAATCCAAGTCTGCTTGCATATGAAACACTATGTTTACGTTTGTGTCGTCCTCTAGTGGCCGTAGTAATTATTTATGAGGCCGAGGCAGAGACTGAAGAATAAAGTCGCAGTACAGGTGGGTGGGGGTGGTGCTGTATGGGTCAAACTTTCCCCCAGGAGAACAGGGTTCTTGTCCTATGTGAAAACAAAAGTAAACGATGTCATTCAAACATCTCTTAACTTCCGTGCATCACGTTTTTACGCAACAATCAGTATTTACGGCATTCTTGTTGCTACTTTTTATAATGCCTACCCAGGAAGATTCTTGCCCTAACCTTAGAGAAGTGGTTTTGTAGCCTTTTATTTTATAACAGGGAACTTACTTTTATGTCAGTCTAGGTAGGGTCACTATTTTTGGAATCACCACTGTGTGTATCATATGCACAGAAAATTTCATATCATAATCATATTCGTTGCATGCCATTTCAAAGTGTAAAGTTAATTGTAAGCAGATTGAAGAGACCAGGTCGTATCATGAGTAAGCTACTAGTACTGTTTAAACTTCAGGTCTATCATGTTAATATTACTTTTAAAGTAATGATTTAATGCAGGACTGCAGAAGTGCTACTTTTACCTAATTGAAGAATCTAAGTCTGGCTTCTTTTTTACTGCTACATACTAACATCTCAGGATCCCACTTTGGGCCCCGGGAGCCGTACTCATTAATCCATCCACGCAGGAGGCAGAGAGAAGTGTTGCCTTTAACTGCCTCAACCAACTCTCTCCCTGTTCACCTCTCTCACAGTCCAGCAATTCACATTTTGCGAAGCAGACTGCGGCAAACTGGGCTGCCATAATGCATCTGTGATCACTGTAATTTCTCAGAAAAAAGCAGAAATCTTTCACTGTCACAAAAGACGAGAAAAGTTCACCTGCATACGGATTGGAAAGTTGCAGTGTTAAAATGTCCTATTGTGCTCTGAAATTAGGCTGGATCGAAAAGTTAAAAGCTTTTGTTAAATGCCAAACACAACTGTTTGAGTAAAAAAAAAGATGGAGGAAACTGTAAAACAATGTACTTCTATTTGCTCCCCATGCTTTGAATAACCTTTTCTAAATGCCTTTTATATAGAAGTTTGATCAAGTCAATGAATCTGCTCTATACTTTTCATCCAGATGTCCTTTAATGCAGATGCTCTTTTAGATATTTCTGTTCTTTATAATGATGATAATAACGGCAATTGTAGACTTTGCACTCTGTTCGGCTCCATTATTTACGGTTCCCAAACAGAGTGTTAGAGAGTTCTTCTCTTTCTTTCTTCCTCTCTCTCTCTCTTTCTTACCGGTTTTAAACATTCTAAATCAGACATGTTGTCACAGAAAGTCACTGCTTGCATTGGTTGCATTTCTTTTCCACCCCTTATTTCCTCTGACTGCTGAAAGGGGCACAATTTGAAGTTTTCAAGAAGCTCCACTTCGGGGTAGGGTGATAGTGCCAAAAGCATGCAGTTAAGAGCAAAATTCTTTGCTGTTTCACCTGGAGAAAGAGATGCGAACAAGAGTAGGAAGAATAGATTCTGTCCACTTTTGGCTGTAATAGAAGGATGAAAAAATGATCTTTAATAAGCACTGTGTCTTCTGGCAGATAGGCTAAAAAACTGTCTAAAAACAATCAGATGTAGACTCCCCATCCCTTTTCTGCACTTCATGGGCTGGTGCTAAAAGCTGAGGCGAGGCTCCTGTGTAGTGAGCAGTTTATTAGCTTTTTCTTAGAAAATAGCAGAAGAGCAACTAGACGACACAGTTTCTATTTTGAATTACTCCTGTGCTGGTTTTGTCGAAGCACACAAACATTAGTGCACAAGCACACATTTATACTAACACGTGCACTCATGCACAGAGACATCACACAAAAAGCACACACATTCACATCGGGAAGCGCAGGTTTAATCAGGTATGGTTGAAAAAAGAGAATGCCATTAGATTTTAAAGTGGATAATTTCACATCCTTCCCGCCATTCATTTCTTCATTTTTTCTTTTCAAACTGGCCTTTTATGCCCACTACATGTGCTTTTATGGAAAATTACAACATTCAAACGAGACCCTTTGGTCAGAGATAATTGCACAAAGAACCATTAGCAGTCTTCCGAGGCCAATGTACTGTGAACATTTTTCTTTTTCTTTTTATAATGCTCATTCTGTAAGAACATTGCTCATAAGAAAGAGGATAATCATAATTTAATTATGTGTCATTATGAAGAGTAAAACGCAGGTCACCTTGGATACACATATGCTTCATGCTGTTATAAACAAATCAATTAAATGAAATAGGATAAACAAACAAGACAGATATATACAGTGTAAGTACAACAGCCAAAGGTCTTTCAAAGGTTTTTCTCTGCCAATTTAGTTAAAGCAATTATAGTCAAAGTTTTGTGCTTCTCACCTGCAAACCCACCTACTGATCAGGAAATTGGCACTTCACTGAAATCAGCAGGTGTATGTTTGACTCATGTAGCCACCATAGGTTACCTCGAAACGCAATTTGGTATAATGTTATACAATGGGATGCACAGTATACGTTTCAATTATGTTTGGGTTACTAGCATGTATGATTGCATACTTCTGTTAGTAAAACCCTTCATAATAGCTGAATCATAACGAAGGTTTATTTCTGTAATCTTCAGTCAATGTCAATATAGGGTATACCAGTTCAACAACCACTTATACTTTCCTTTACTATATCATTTGAATCTCAATATATTATGTGCACAAGAAGCATGCTGAAGTAAAAACAAAGAGAGGGTTATTAAATTCCAACTCATTTGTAATTACAAAACATAATGTAATATATTTTAAAAGGGTATCTACTCGCATAACCCAGAGGGATGAAGACGAAGAAGAAAGCCCCATCTCTCCCCATGAGTTATTTTGAAATATATAAAGTTAGTATTTATGCATAAGATTTCATTTATTTGTAAATGTATGACCTTGCTCTTACTTTAACTAGAACATAAATCTTATAATTTGATTTATATTTATTATTACCAATTCCAAAAAGTTGGGATTCTATATAATGTGTAAATTAGTGGTAATTAGTCCTTTTGGATAAAAACTGCACAAAGACGATGTATTTAATGTTCAAACTCTTAAACTTAAAAAATATACTTATTCTATAATCAAAAACACACATGACAGGGGCATATTTACCAATTTGTTACATCACCTTTTCTTTTCACAATGCTGTTGTGTTTTTCCCATTGTTGTTGCTTATAACACTTTACATAACAGTTCAGGTGTGTGCCACACGTTTTCAATGGGAGACAGATCTAGATTTTAGAATGTGATTTGGCATTGTCTCGCTCAAATAAGCAAGGAAATCCCTGGAAAAGACAATTTGTCAGTAAATGAAGTTGATCATGTAAAACGTGAAATATATTCGTTCAAGCGTGCTTTTCGGGGCACATTAAACCCAGAGTTCTGACTATACCTATGTGTTTTCGGATTTTTGTTTCGTTTTCAATCTATTGAGTTATTATTACATTTTTACAGTCTATGGTTATTATACAGCTACTACAGGCTGCAGTGCCATTTTTTCACCTGAGGATGATGCGGTGGCGCTGTTTTAAAAAGCTCTGAGCTCCTCCTCAGTCCAGCACTGCTTCTTCTTCTACGTTTCCTTTACGGCTCACTCACAACAAACATAGCGGCTGTTAGACACGTTAATGCTTCAGGTAGTCACATATTTGGAGAAGCTTGATAGGTTACAGTTACTTTTGAACTGTGCGAAATAAATAAAGCTGAACATTTTCCTCTAACGTGAGATTGAAGTTAGCAGCTGGTAGCTAACTGTAACTTGTCGAGCTCGTGAGCCAAGCTTAACTGCTCTTTGCTAACAAGCTCAACTTGGAGGACCCAGAAAGCGCCTCAGTTGGCTTGAAAACAAGTGAGTAACTGCTTGTTGTGTTAAATGTCTTCTCTTATAATTACAGGAGCTGTTTTTTTTTATCTAGTTGGCCGAGCTACTGACACAGACCAGGGTCTTAGCGTTGCAGTGGGCTCAGACTCAAACCACTCACCTGGACACAGCAGAAGACAGTCCTATCCCCGTTGCTGTGTGACGATATAGCTACGTGTGTATTTTGTTTCTGTGTTCCTTTATATCCTCCCATAGCTCCTTAAAAGGGCACTTCACGCTCCACATCTCGTCGTGTGGAGCGTGCACGTCACTAATACATCCTCTGTTTCCCTGTATGAGGTCCATCAAGTCTGCAAAAATAACCCTGTTCTCACTCTGGACTTATACATTTCAAGATGTGGAGAGTAAGGCTGAGTGCCAGACCACTTTTAGTACATACTGCAGCTGCCAATGGGTATGTACTGTTGCATGCAGTATTTTACCCTCTGGCTCATAAAAACGTTGAAAAGGATTGTGGGTCAGAATAGCCAGAAAAGCATGCTGGGTGGCATAGTGCAAAAAGTAACCAGATGCAGGAGGACATCCTGGTATTTTGGCATCCTGTATAAGACCAACTGGTCAATACTAGTCAAGTTTATCTCTCTGATACTCTTGTGTCTTTTTATGACATACGTAATAGTGTGGTACTATGGGTATTTAAATGCACCTACCAAGTAAAGCTGCCGTTACATTGCATTATGGAAAATGTAGGTTATCATAGTTTTGGAGCTTGGGCCATACCAGGTTCTAAGAGTCTGGATATTTTAGCCCTGCCTCAAATGCTTCAGTTTTGACCGTCTTTTCCCTTCCTTTCTTACACGTCCACACCATATTGTTGTGTTGCAACATTAAAACAGTATCCCTTGAAATCGATTGTTCCTCTTTCTGTCTTTAAAGTCCCCAGTATGTCTGCTCAGCAACTTAAAAACTCATTTTCAGTGACATGAAAAAAGCTAGTGTCGCCTCACATTTGTGCAACTGAAAATAGCAGTTGCATAAAATGTTGAGTCTGCTATCAGAATTGAAATATATAACTGTGTTTTGATCTTTTTCTTTTTCTCCCCTCTCACTTTCTACAGAAAACACAGCTGCACTTGTGATGTAGTCCTTTAACTGTACTAGCTGCCTGTCAATCTATCTTGTGAGGAGCGGTTTGAAATCCATCAACAATTACAGCGATGGACGAGGACACCCCAACCCTGAAGCCCAGACGGATCCAGAATCAAAACGTGGTTCACCGCCTCGAGAGGCGCAGGATCTGTTCAGGCCGACCAGGAGCTCACTGGTACAGAGTACGGTGCTTCCACCAAAACCTGTTCCCCAACTTCACTGTGGTCAACGTCGAGAAGCCCCCCTGCTTCCTGAGGAAGTTCTCACCAGATGGACGCTGTTTCATCGCCTTCTCTTCTGACCAGACTTCTCTGGAGGTGAGAGCAATTAACATAGGATCTTTTTCCCCTCACATTTCCCCTCTTAACAATGAACCTTGAATTTACCCAAGACAACATTTCAGCGAGGAAATGACAATCCCAGTATTCCTTCTACAGATATATGAATATCAGGGCTGCCAGGCGGCTCAGGACCTGCTGAGAGGCCAAGAGGGAGAGACTCTGCTAACGGCCAATGACCAGCGCTCCCTCAACATTCGAGGTCGCCTGTTTGAGCGATTCTTCTCTTTGCTCCATGTCACTAATGTGGCCTCAAACGGAGAACACCTCAACCGGGAGTGCAGCCTCTTCACAGACGACTGCCGCTATGTCATTGTTGGGTCGGCCGTGTACGTCCCAGAGGAGCCGCCACCTTATTTCTTTGAGGTAGTAACAACATCTCATGTACTACAAATGCACCAGGAAACTAATTAAAATAAAAAAATGTGCATCCATAGTTTGGCTCAGACTGCCCCCTTACATCCATATTTCATCTCCTACCAGGTGTATCGGAACAACGAATCTGTGACTCCTAACCCCCGGTCTCCTCTAGAAGACTACTCCCTCCACATTATAGACCTCCACACGGGCAGGCTGTGTGACACCCGGTCCTTTAAGTGTGACAAGATCATCCTGTCCCACAACCAGGGCCTCTACCTCTACAGGAACATCCTGGCTGTGCTGTCGGTCCAGCAGCAGACCATACACGTGTTTCAGGTGAGCACATTAACCTGTTAGAATGTGAAACTGAACTTTCAAACATGTTGCACCTCTGGTGACACGCCAGAGAGAGATGTTATAGGACGTATTTTTCCATCATCTATAAATGGCAGAAAACTAATAATCTGGTAGCATACTTAACTCTGGAAAGCTGCTGTGACCTCTAGGATAATCACAGCCACATGAAACTTTACAACCACAAACTAGAGACCTAGGGCATTCAGAAGTTGACTTTTTAGGTAAATTGACAACAAGGGGGTTTCTCAACAGTTTACAGAACGGAAGTGCTTGCTATCCAGTTGCTGAAAATTAAATTCTTGCAGAATTCCTTCAAATTTCAATTGGTTTTTATATTTAATCACAGAATTACATTTTCTATGGTGGTCCTTAAGGTCTTGGTGTCTTAACATGGTATTTTGGAGGGAATTTTGACCCTTAAAAAAACAGTTCTCAAGTTGTAAATTATTAAAAAATTTAGCACCAAACCTTTGTAACAAATGGCATAAACCCAAAAAGTGCCAATTTATACAACTAACATAATTAAGCATGTGAATGGCCTTCATCATAGTCATATCATAATGTTCTAAGCCCTTATTCACTTTCACACTTCAAACTAATTTGTTAATTGACCAATTAAGTAATTTTTTTAAATAGCTTTTTAAACACCACTTAAATATGGTATCTGCTATCTCCCCCTAAAGATCCTCCACACATACATTTAAACCTGAGGGCAGAATGTTGAAGGGTTGATTCTATCCACTTTGAATCTGGAAGACCAGATTAAACCCCCACATATCATATTTGTTTTAAGCAGCGCTCATCCTCATTATTTCTCTCTCCATCCCAGGTCACTCCAGAGGGAACATTTTTAGATGTAAGGACTATTGGGCGGTTCTGTTACGAGGACGACCTCCTGACTCTGTCAGCAGTTTACACTGAGGCTCAGGCAGAGAGTCAGCCCGGCTTCCCTCGCCTTTACACTGACAAAACCATCAACTCCCTGAAGCACAGGCTGCTGGTCTACCTCTGGAGGAGGGCTGAGCAGGATGGCAGCGCCACCGCCAAGAGGAGGTATACAGCGTTACTGGCACTCTCTATTCTCTAATAATCCATTCAACGTTTTGCCCGATCTGATTTTGAACTTATGAATGTTTGATGCTTATTTATCTCTGCTTTAGAATATAACTGGGAAGAAACTATGAGTTAATTTAAATGTATTTCTCTTCTTCATTTAACCCCTCTCTTTTAACCACAACTCCCTCTCTCTCTCGCTGAATCTCATAACATGTTGCTTATCACGTCAACATATGGACACGTGGAATGGCTCAAGCTGCTTGTGCCATTTAACTTTCTTGTGTCAAAATAGGATTTTTTCCACAAATGGTGGACCTGTTTGACCGTGCAAATACAGCCTCCCCCTTTCATTCCTTCAGCCACCTTCTTGAAAAGGTCAATGTTTTGATATTTGCACGTATGTTTGACGATGTTTAAAAGTAAGTGTGTTTCTCCTCTACACCTCTACCCCAGCCTTGAAAACTAGCAAGCCTGGCTTTGTGTACATATCACCCAGCAGTATTTCCATATAGCACTAATGCCAGATACTCATTAGGTGATCTTTCCTTCACCCTGCTTTTGTTTTTCTCGTCAGATTCTTCCAGTTTTTTGATCAGCTGAGGAGGTTGAGGATGTGGAAGATGCAGCTGCTGGATGAGCATCACCTCTTCATTAAATACACCAGCGAAGATGTGGTCACACTCAGAGTCACTGACCCCTCACAGGTAGAAACACACACACACACACACACACACTGAATTCCTCTCTGTGTTTTCTTTGTTTCTCTCCCCTGCTTCTCTCTTGTCTTTTGTTGTTTGTGCTGCATAACAGGGATTCTGATCTCCGAGGACACATTCCTCTTTCAGACTCTCTTCAGTCCTGTGATTCCCATGGCGACAAACAAATAGATCTAATTAATCTGTGTTTTATTTACATGAAGTCTCAGCTCTCACTTCCTTTCCAGTCATCTGTTTTTGTCACACCAATGAACATTATATAAATGATCCCATAATCATTACAACACTGTAATAAAGGTCACACCATTCCTAAATGTCGTTAGCCCGTATGCTTCCTTCGGGACATTTATGGCTTTTTCATTTCGCATTTTACGACCATTTTGGTAATAGTAGTGTACAACTTTTGTAAAGGGTGTCAATTTTTCTCCACAGCCTCAGCTCCTATAATAGACAGTTTATCCAGACACTCAGACACTAAAGTGCAAAAACGTCTCCATTGAAACCACAATGTTTGATCTCATGACCATTACAGCATAAAATCATGTTTGCTATTATATCGGGATTTCAATCCAGAAGCTTGGCTACAGAAAATGTTGTTTTTACTGTTTTCCACCAGACTTGAGCCTTTACCTTGTTTTTACATTGCAGCTGTAAGTGTTTGATGCAAGGCATCAAAATCAGTTCATAGTTTCTTTGTCATTTGTTTTAGTCGCATCATATAAACAAACTGACTGTATTTGTGATTAGGACTGATGTTGGTTCAAAACTCTAACTCAATGAAAGTGAAATGCATATCAGTGTTATTGCTGATCATTGACAATTCCTACACAAGGTTAAAGTTATGAATGAATATTTGGTAGTCATAAAAAGGACTGAAGTTAGTTATAATATTTAACTCTTTTGTCTGCTAAGATAAAGGAGCAAGCTTTTCACCAGGATGCACAATGGTTAGTGTTTCACTCTTGAAGGCTGAAGTGGATTGTAATACTTCACCCCTCCTCTTTCTCCTGCAGCCGTCGTTCTTCGTTGTGTACAACATGGTGTCTACAGAGGTGCTGGCCGTCTTTGAGAACACCTCCGACCAGCTGCTGGAGCTGTTTGAGAATTTCTGCGATCTGTTCAGAAACGCTACGCTGCACAGCCAGGCCGTCCAGTTCCCCTGCTCCGCTTCATCCAACAACTACGCCCGGCAGGTCCAGAGAAGGTACCGAGAAGAGAAATGTCATGCATATGGCTGGATATCATATTATTGAATTCAAATGCCAGATATTTATTCTGCCAAAATTAAATGCATTTCAGATTGAACATAATTGTGCTGGCAAACTGCGGAGTTCGGGAGTCTTTTCTGAATGAAAGGGGAAAAAACTGTACCTGACAGCGTGCAGCCAAATGTCAGGGAGGATTTGAGGAGGGCGGTTAGGAAGGGAAGCGGATCAGCAGCGAATCGCCTAGAGGGGGAGGAAGGAGTTTTAGGACTTAATCTTGATATAGAAGAGAGACATTAAGCCAGTCAGCATGGCTGAAGGAGCTGTGATTGAATTTGGCGGTTCGACTCGCCAGTGTAGGTGACCAAATCCTCTGTGGAAGGTAAAAAGGGAGGACTGCACAGAGAGGGGGAGTGAGGAAGGAGGAAAAGATAAAGGATAGTTTGAGCAAGGCACAGGGCTTACAATTGGATTTTAGAGTGGTGAAAATTGATGTCGGGGAAAAAAGAGAGGAGAAATTGAAAGCTAGTGAGCACATTCAGCAAACCAGATTTGTTCCACTTACAAGTGGCCACCATAAGCCCAGTTCATAGGGTTTTAGACAGCCATAAACCTAAAGTATAGAGACCTGACGGTCTGCAAGAATGGAGCACCAAACAAGGTGAGAGGAAGGACTAAAACTAGGGATGGAGAATGGAAAGTGGCACCAAACAGTGGCCCTCATTTATCAATCAAGCGGAGAAACTAGCGCAGATCTGGACGTATGTATCATCTTAAGACAGAGTACATGTGGGACTCATGAAACGTTCGTATCAGCCAATCAGTACGAATGATGGTTCCGTGATAAATGCGGCAGCTGAAAACGGTCGTCATTTAAATGTCACGCCCTTATATATACAGCCTCACCCCGAGAGTTTACGACACCGAAGGACACATTGAGAGTTTCTTCTTCTTTTTTTGGGTCATCTTTATTAGCAAAGTGCGACGGAGGTTTATGAAATAAAAGTAGACTTAAAGTTTTTATCGATTTTGTTTTTTGCAGGACACTATGAGTCCATAGCGACACGACAGGCTGATTATTTACAGACCGATGAAGATTCTTCTTCATATTTAATGTTATTGTGCTTATATCCCTGTTTGTCTCTGCCTCAGATTCAAGGACACCATAGTGAACGCCAAATACGGCGGGCACACCGAGGCCGTGCGTCGACTGCTGGGTCAACTGCCTATCAGCGCCCAGTCCTACAGCAGCAGTCCTTACCTCGACCTCTCCCTCTTCAGTTATGATGACAAGTGGGTGTCAGTGATGGAGAGGCCCAAGACCTGCGGAGATCACCCCATCAGGTACAGACTCTGTCATGGAGAAAGAGCATCTTATTAAATGAAGGAACACAATCAATTTATCAATTAAAGCCCATTAATGAAAAAGAGATTGTGATGTCACAACTATAATATATATATAGGTAGAAAGTGCCGCTACAGCCGCAGGGGAGAGGGGGATCAACAAGTAGTATGTGTTGTTTTGTTTAACTCCTATCTGCAAATTGAGTGTCATTTTAGGAGCGCATGAGCATTGTGAATGGGCTTTTTCCCTACCATTTTCATAAAATTAAATATTTATAAACTAAAAATTTGATACAAAAATAATCATTATTCTGTAACGTAACCATAATTAGTTGCAGCCCTAATTGCAGCGCGGTACCCTTTACCTGAGCCAAGCTCAGAGGTTTGTTTCGATCCGGCATCCTGCCTTCGGCTATAGACACTTTCAGTCAGTCCCAGTGTGAATTTGATGAGGGAGAACATGAAGTGCATTTTTATTCTCTTCTTTTTAATTCCTGAAAATGTCTGCCAGACACCCAGTCTGTCTGAGTAATGTAGACAGTATACAGCAAAATGTATCATTATCATAGTAGAGCCCTCAAAAACTGAAGCACTGGACTAACTGAAGAACCTAATAATACTATTTTCTCTCCATCTGCTAGGTTTTATGCACGGGACTCTGGCCTGCTGAAGTTTAAGATCCAGGCTGGCCTGCTGGGGCGGCCGGTGAACCATGCCGTGCGGCGCCTGGTTGCCTTCACCTTCCACCCCTTCGAACCCTTCGCCATCTCTGTCCAGCGCACTAACGCAGAGTACGTGGTCAACTTCCACATGAGGCATGTCTGTGCGTGAGGAGCCTGTGTATGTGTGCCACAGACTAAACTCACACTTGGAATCAAATTGTAGGACTGTCGGGCTTCTGTTAGCAACTGCTGGTGACAATACAACAAACATGTCCTCCATCAGGAGGAACAAAACAGTTGGTTCTGTTAGTCGCCCCTCTCTCCTCCTCCAGAGAAATCAGCGGTCATCTCCCTGCATTCTCCTCCCGATGGAAACCACTGTTCCTCGCCTCTTTCCCCCCCTCCATCACATAGTGGTCATTCCACTTGCGCCACTCCTCCCCCTCTGCGAGAAAGCTGCAATTCTGCCTTTTTCCTTTCGTCTGCACCGATTCGCCTCCTCTCTCCCCCTCCCTTCGCAGAACAAAGAGGGACCTGTAGGGAGAAGAGGTTGGAATAAGTGTAAATGGAGATGTAGAGAGAGTGATTGATGTGCGAGGGAGGTGGGAGCCGTAGGTAGCCGGGCCTCTTAGAAGGAACCAAAGGTGTTTTCTTTTTCCTACAGTGCACTGAAAGCTGCACATTAATATCAGAATTGCTTATCCAGCTGGGCTATGACCAGCTGTCCAACAAACTTATTTTTCCTCACATGGCTGGGGAAATGGGGATTTCTTTTTATATTATATTGTTTTTACACATTTTTACATATTACCATTTGTATATATTTTATGCCAATAAAATTGTCTAAATTTTGCTGTGTTTATTTTTCCTTCAGCTTTACAGCAAATAGGTTGCATTTAGAATAGTTAATAACAGTAGTTATTACTTAAAACTCATATCTATATACAATAGGCGAGTACAGGGAAAAGCTTGGTGTGGGAAGAAACCTGATGTAGGATTGGTATTGTTTCTGCTTCCCACCTCTAATTATTGACCTGCATATTTTGTCCTATTTGTAGGAGAAAGCATTTCTTCACACACTGTGTATATGTTTGTAGGTGAGAGCTTGTTAAAGAGCAGGCATGGATGATTCTATGCCCATGTGAGTGGGGAAGCTATGGAGTAGAAAAACAATTGCAAACATTGTTTCATCTGGATGAAATTGTGTTTTGTCATAAAACTGATTCATTTGAGATTACTTCTTCCATCTGTACCCAATTTAATAATCAATTTGTTAACTAGCTGTACAGACAGCAGTTCTCAAAAACATCCCACTGCATATCTTAATGGGGCCTTATAATGAACCTGAAATGCTGTTAGCACATAAGGAGAGCAGAGAGGAGCCAGTGTGAAAGTGTCATCATATTTAATTTGAACAGTGATCCCTGCAGTCTGTTTTCCTGCGTTGTATAGGATCATAATGTTGCTATTTTATGTCAGGTCCATCTGTGTTGCAGGAGATACTCAAAATACGCTAAATCATAGGACATCTGTTTAGCTCTAACCCGTTATTAAAAACACACACATATAAACAAATATGCAAATAGTCCTAACACCCTGTCTCCTGACGTGAACGCAAAGTGGGCAAAATATGAACAGGCACACATGTATAATAAACAGGCAAATAAAAGCACACTCCCAAGCAGCTGCAAGAGGTCACTGTGGTATGGAAAGCAGGTGCTGAGGGATTAAGTGTTCTACTAGCCTCTGGTTACACACTATAGTGGACCTGAGATGTGTGTGTTTGCGAGAGAGAGAAGCAGACTTACGGGGCTTTAAGGGACAGGGAAGAAGGTGTTTACGGATGGAGAGATGAAACAATTGGTGAGAGACGGGGGGTGACAAAACAAAACCGAGGGAGGTAGAGATGTGAGGATCGATGCGCTGTGAGTGCAGTGATTGTATTATACAGCTGCTTAGTTTTGCATAAGCACAGTTAATACTATCTTGTAGATCAAGGCTTAAGGAGGCCATGTTATGTCATTGTCATTATAGTGTTTGTGTAAGCTATTGTGTGACAGCATGCTGTGATAATCAACTAATTACAGGAAGTACACACAGCAGGCAAAGACAGGCATTCATATAGGAGGACACTTTGTCTGCTGTCCTCCTTTCAGCTAACAGACTACCTATTGGAAATTTGCAGGATTGTGTACATTTTACATTTAAGTGCTGGTCCGCTAATATGTCCAAGGTTTAGTAATTGTTTCAAGCCACGGTTTGAACCCAATCACTGTCCCCACAGATGTTTAAAAGCCAAAGAGGAAGCAGGACACTGTGTCTTCAACGCAAACACAGATGATATATTACAACATGAACCCAATGCCTCCTAGTACTTAGTACAATAACAAATATGTTGTATCTGTCTTATTCTGAAGAATCAGGTAAACCCAGAGCCTTCTCCCTGACCTTGGTTGCTACGGAAACATAACCACTCTCTGCTTGGTAACCAAGTCTTTTCTAATTGCTGTTGTCATGGCAACAGCGCAACCAATGTAATCCAGAAAAGGCCACAAAGTGTTTCCTGTTGCAGTACTCAGCTTCTCAGAGCAGTGTCTAAGCACATTTAATCATTTAGATAACAGCCAGCAAAACCAGACATCGAAAAACTGGTTCAGTGTGGTTGACACTGAAAACACACACATACATAATACATTATATATAAAACAGCAGTTACTGATCTACAGAGTAAAACACTTCTATTTGAATAATATTGTTAAATGTATTTGTATGTTATTCAGTATTCCTCACATGATAATCAAAGCATATCAATTCAAGCTGTGTCTGCCTTTAATGGTTGAACGATGGTTCATCCCAGAATCAACAATATTGGGTCAAATCCTAGCATATGGCTGACTGCGTTTGGTCAAAGCAATTAGCCATTTTGTGGAATTGCGTTACGTCAATTATTAATGGTAGTGTCTATGATATGAATATTTTGGATATTAGTAGTCAATATGCTTTGGTTCCTTTAACAAAAACAAGTAATAATATGCTTAATGATATAATAAACCCCTTGTCCGTCACATGCATGTCTCAGGAATCAAATAGGATTCTATTCTATTAAATGTGTCGCTCAGCTGGTTAGTGAGGTGACCCTGCTGCTGATGTGCTGACAGTGAGTGTACTGTGTCACCTGGTGTTTCTGTGTACTTGTAGTGTCTGCTTGGTTCTTGCACTAAATACTATTAAATCTGTTAAAGTTACACATTATAGTGTATTATTGTCCGCTTTATTTACACCTATGCTAGTTTTGTTTAAGCACATATATCCCTCTCCTGTTTGTAGTGGATATATATATATATATATATATATATATATGGAATATCATCTGTTTATACGTTATTCACTTCGGTTAGCTACTTTAAATTAGCAGCTAACTATCGTTAGTGGCAAGCCTGTTGTGTTCCAAACATGTACACAGGGATATTTGTGTGATTTCAAACAGCTGTCTATGCAGATTATGGTTCACTTCACGCAAGGGAAGACAGCCTGCAGCCAGCACAACTGCACAGCCTAGGTAGCCTAGGTAACTTACTCACATACAGAGCCCTGTCCACTGCCGGTAGTTCGGCCAAGAATACATATTTTTCCTCTTACTTGAAGTGCTATTTATTCATCTTGGTTGTTTTTATGTTAGTTGCAGGGATATCAACCATAGAGATGTCTGCCATCTCCCAAGTATAATGCTTGTAGTGCCAAAAAATTAATTTGAAAAACTACAACAGCAATGTCTCTTTCCAGAAATCATGACACCGTTACTCGTTACGGTTACTAGATGATCAACAGACCTTATTGTTTGCAGCTCTATGTAGAAGCTTTTTTTCATCCAGACTGACAGTATCATGATTTCTGCTAAGAGACTTTGTTGTTGTTTTTCAAATTCACTTTTCTTGGCACAAGCGGAGTGCCATGTAGTTGCTTAAATTGGAGAGAAGGCAGACAGCTCTACTAGCAAATACACTACGCTGCCAGTATTCGCTCACCTGCCTTGGCTCGCATATGAACTTGACATGACATCCCATTCTTAATCCATTCATACATTCAGTCTGTCTGAACAGTTAGCTAAAGTTACTGACAACTGGTAACTGTTCAAATAGTTAGCTATAAGTAATGGATAACTGTAAAAATGTAGGCTAAATGCAATATACAATAAATTATATTGTAAGCCAAAAAAGTGGATAGATTGTTTAAAAAAGGGCTAAAAGTCAATTACCAGTAGTTTAGGCTACTAGTGACTCTATCAAAAAAAAAAAAATACAGTGAACTCACTCTGTTAGGAGCAGTGGGCAGCAGATTACTGCGCACAGGGAGAAGTGGGGGGGTTGGGTGCCTTGCTCAAGGGTGCCTCAGTCCTTGACCTGTCGGTCAGATACAAGAGTCATTCTCTAACCTCTAGGCCACAGACTGCCCAATTGTACCAATTATTTTCTGTTCTGTTATTTTGAGATAACGGGAGAGAATTGTGTTGCAGTTTTATGTCAAGGGACTTGCTATTGAAAATTAGATTCAGCCCCCTAGAATAACTGATGGAGTATTTCCCAAAACAAACTAAAACATCTCTAAAACATCAGCTGTGCGCTCTGATGTAGAGCAACAATATTTCCAAAAAATTTTACTTAAAAAAACAAAACAACTCTGTTTTTAAAATCACTGCATCACCAACAGTCCATTCATTTCTGATGGATTTAAGAGCTTCACGAGAAAGCAGCGAGGGGGGGGGGGC
>CAFUXE010000767.1:174758-194178 GCA_903364295.1 Serranus cabrilla | reverse complement strand
CACACACACACACACACACACACACACCAACATGAGGTCACCATACTCTAGGCTTCGCAACACAAACATGCCACGCTGAATTCCCACAGCAGACTAAAATAGACCCTGTCCGCTCTGGCCAACACCTCCAAAACACAAACTGAAAATCCTGCCTGCAGTCTCAGCTCTCTCACCTCCTCACTACCAGCGACCAAGACCTACACTCGTGGCCTTGTCCTTTCCATTACCTCTCTTTCACTCCCCTCTCTCTCTCTTCACAAACAGACAAACCCAGACATGAAATCTTTCATCTTGCCCGTCTTGCCCTGTCACTCATTGGCACCTTCTTTACTTGCATCTAAGAATAGGGATCTCCTGTTTTATGCCCCTGCCCTCTTTAGATGCCTGCTGGATTTATAGACTCACACATTCATACAGCCACACCTTCATGACATCTGCAGTTTAAATCTGTTTTCTGCTACATGTACTCTGATATTTCTGCATTCAAAAAATAGAAGAAAGAATTGAAATATATATAAAAATATAATTGACAATAAAACGGGAAAAATACAAACTTACTAGAGCTGGAGGTGAAGGGGCAGGTCGGGGCTACAGGAGCCGTAGGAAGGGAGGGGGGTAACGGAGAGAGGGGAGAGGGGAGGGAGGCAGGACAGTTGGGTGAGAGAGGCCTGGTGGAGGTGAAGAACAGCTGGACACTGTGGTGCTGGAGGACATGGCAGGGCAGGGCTGTCAGACACCTGGGCGCAGGCAGGGAGACAGGACAGCAGGGGGGGCAGACAGGGGGTCAGACAGACACAGGGAGGCTAGAGAGCCAACTGGATTTAAAAACTACAAGAAGAGATTCTACGTCACATCTAACTTATTAACAACAGGCGTGAGAATGAGATACCTCAACAACACTTGTGTTTGTTGTAGTTGTGTAGTTGTAGATTGATGCAAGTAAAAACATGATAATTCATCTCTCTCTAAGTTGTCTCTGCTTTGCACACAAGCAACGCCAGTAAACAGGCAACATCTGCTGCGAGGATAGAATTTTATGAGTAAGTTTGGCATTTTGCCAATATGACGATGAGTATTGGAGAATGAAATGTACACTGAGGAGGTGCTGACCACCAGTTGCACTTTGTTTTTAATCTTTTGCATGTTGAATTTACTTTATCTGCACATACATGCATCTATGAAAAAGAAGTGATCGTGAAGTGAACATTTTACAGATACTGCTCTTTAGTCTTTTATTAAGGGAGGGACTTTTTATTCTAAAACCATTTAGAAATAGACAATAGTTCTTCATTTGCTTCTCAAAGTAGTGTACTAAAATGTTCATGTGCAGCAACAAGACGTGTGTCATCAGTGAATAAAAGAAGCAGTGCTTTTTTTGCAGACCCTAAGTAGGGCATCTATGTTTATCAAAATGTGGTGATGCAATATATATTCCTGCCAACTTTATTCATGCTATGCCATTGACTAATAGATAGGCAAAAAAACAAGAAAAGTTAAAGTGCACCAACAAGAAGTGAAGCGTGGAAGTGAAGAGGAAGGATGTCGACAATCCAGGGCTGAAATTATTCAAAAATGTTTCCTTGCAAACTGATCTTTCTGTAATGAGACAGAAACAAGAATAAACAGGAAGTGTTATGAGACTAACCTGGGGTCCAGCTCCATGGACTGAGGATGAATTTTCTCCATTCCGTCATCAGGAAATGTTTGTGACAGCTTAGAGAAAGAAAAGAAACACACACTAAAATAAGCTTATTGTGTTTTTACATTTTTATGCTGATGATACAGAGCTATTCATCCCTATAAACCCGACTGTTCACACAACTTAATAGTTCACATAACTAAGACCAAATGTCTGTTTAGAAAAATTAGATCAGAAAAAGAGGGAGAAGTCATTAATTTATTCATTCAGAACATTATAGTCCCTTTGTACAGATATACAGAATAAACAGCACTGAAGACTTTACTATTCTTTCAACTTCAGCGTAGTCTGAGGTTTGTATTATCAATCAGAGAAAAAGTGTTTCAGTGGTGGTCCTGACCTGGGTCAGCAGCTCTGTCACCTCCTGCTGAGTTCTCACAACGGATGACACAAAACCATCTGACCAGCTGGCCTGAAGGAGGGCGTGGAGAGGAGGAGGTATGAGGAGAAGGGGCAAGTGGAGGGGATGGAGTAGAGGAAGTAAAAACCCAGTTGAAAGGAAAAGGGTGAAAACATGAACAGAGAGCATTTTGTAAAGTGAGTGGGTGTCTGTGTTTACTCTGGACCCACCTCAAAGACATATTCACTGGTGTCTTCAGACTTGTGTGTCACTCCTCTCAGCACCACCCTCTCAATCATCACTGAAAGAAGCACAGACGATGTTTTACTTGTGATTAACCACACTTCACACGTTTGAGACAGTTGCTTTAACACATCAGTCATTTAGAGTTGATGAGTTTAAATGGCCAGGAGGGATTTAGACTTGGCCTCCTCTCAAAAGAAAGAAATGATGTGAGGACCCGTAATTACAATAAGTATTCAAGTTATAACCAGTTACTCTTAAACAACCACACATGCAGTTCCATCCAGAGTGACTCCATGTTGATTTTTGCTTTATTTTATTCTTCTAACATCAACAACTACATGCATTCTGCTCCACGATGGAGCACAGAGTTTGGGTGGCTGGCTGCTATTGCACGACATGTCGTTCTCAAGTGAAAAAGCACTAAACTACCAAACACTGTTATTATCAAAGAATGCATCCTGCACTGTGGAAATCAGCCTCCTATTGCCCAAAACATGAACTCAATCAAGTGATGAACAATACAGCAGCAAATTAAGCATGAAAAGAAAGATAATTGCTACTCAACAGCATTTGCTTTCCTCTTCCAGTTATTGCCTTTTACCTCCCCTCTTAATCAAATTCATTTCATAAAGCAAATACCTCCAATAACTGATTAGCGTACAAGTGGTTGAGTCATGGTTGAAGCAGATCTGAAATACTCACAAATAAACACACAACTGTGACCACATTACAATTTCAGTATCACAGTGACTATTAGTCACCAACTGCAGCAGCTGGAACGCAGAGCTAAACGGGCAACCACCACCTGAAGACTGAATCATTTTGTTATCTGCATGTACAACAATGGAAAGAAGTATGCAATGCTTTCATTCAGTGAATGCAAAGATGCCGGCAAAAGAAGAGGTCCTGTGGGGTTTTTCTTTGAGCCGCCATGGAACCCAATGTGTCCAGTCGAAACACCACCAATCTATGGCAAGTTAACAATGTCAGTTTAGCTAGCTTGTATGTTGTTACTGTTTGATAAGGACAATAAGCCACTTAAGGCTTACAGTAATTTGTGAACAGCTAAGGGGATTTTAGGTAAACCACAGCCACTTATTGCTTAATCATACAATGGGCTGACATGAGGTTTTCTCAATTAATAACTTAACTGTAATTCATACTCTCATCCTTCCTTCCAGGGCCTCAACCAATTCATATCTATATATATTTACCTCTAGTTTTCATTTCACCTACCAATTAGACAAATGAATCAATCCGTGTGATAGTGTCAGAGGTCCTTGCTTTTACACTCAATCTAGAATCTAGATACTTGTCAGATACACACATAATTTGAGATCTCTGACTCCGTATACTCGTGGTCCAGCTGCTACCTGACTGACTGGGCCACTTTGTTCATCAGATGAGGCTGAAATCTTGGCAATAACTATGCAGTGTATATAAACACTCCAATTTTCCATCTGGACACAAACTCCTGCCAAAGCCCGACCCACAGCTGCTACTGTACAACTCATCCCACCTGGGACTAAACCTCTTCAAATATGCTCAGTCTGGTCCAACCTGTACTCTGTCCACCAGCTGCCTTTAGCTATTTGTATCAAAGCTACAACACTGGTGCCGTCCTTCCAGACTATTAAGGCCGTTACACTCGAGACCTCTGAGAGTCATCCAGCCCTCGATTCTGGCATCAAATTCTCCTGACAGGCCAAATTATGACTCCCAAACATCCAGTGTAACTTGAGAATTCATAATATTTATATTAAAAGTTGATGTATTATAACATTGGGTTATACTCCGTCTCCTCGTATGAAAATGCATATTGGCTCTTAAATTTTGCAGATAGCACTTGTTTAAAATAAACATATGGATGCAAGTCTGTCACACTAAAGTTAAGACCATTTGCATTCACATGTGTGCACTTTGACTATTTGCACAAATGTCTACTTCTAATTCTGGATGCATGCTTCAGGTGCAAAGGCAGGTTCAGGCTGCTCCACTGCAATAAGATCCATGTTATTAGATAGACAGTGGGAATAAGTTGAAAAGGTTGTTAAGCTAAATAGATGGGTGTGTGCGTGCAGAAAACCTATAGATAAAAGTGTTGACATATTAGTTCCAAAACTTTTTATCTGAAACCACATGAGGCGTGCAAGAACAAGCAGCAGGGGAGAGGAAGACATGAGAACATGAGAGAAGGAGGAGACGAATAAAGATGGGCTAAAGAACGAACACACACATACACACACACACATCACTCACCACCTTACTGTGTGCCTGTTGGGCAGCAGCTGTGGACGGCTCTAAATGCCGCCTGCCATTTACACTAATCTAGGCTGCCACACACACACTCACACACTTTAAAGTCGAGGAGAGTGTGTGTGCATGGCATGATCAAAGGAACAGTTGCAGTTATCTCCTTCAGAGATAATACAAAATTTTATCATAAATATCCCTAATATTGCCTGTGTGTCTTTATTACTTTACAACTTCTGTATGTGTGTGTGTGCCAGTAAAACACTTCATAAAACCAACACATGAGGTGTGGCTCATTCTGCACAGCCTGAGGTAGCAAAGTATAAACACACAGGGAAAATGGTAGGGCATGCTATATAAACCTAATGGTGTGTACACGCTGTGTGTGTGTGCACTTCTATGGGTTTGTGCTTGATGTGCCTGTACATGCTGAATACAACATTGTGTGTGTGTGATTTATGCTGCTGACAGCTATGCGGTGTGACCATGAGGTAGTGAGATGGTTGAGTATTGTGTTACAGACAGAGGCAGAGGGCCAAGACAATAACAGGCTGGCCTGGAGAGGCTCGCCCTGCTGAAACCACAGAGTGTCCACCCTGAGACACCAGCTGCTCCCCGAGTGATTGATTTCAGATGAATGATAATGGAAGATATCCTCGGAGATAGGGCTGGGCAATTAATCAAATGTTATTTTCAATTACGACTTTGGCTTCCAGTGATTTGAAAACAAGAGATTAAATGATAATTGTGACACATTTCCTTTCACAATGACGCCTTTGTTTTGTCTTGTGTTGGAAGCCTCTTTCATTTATAATAGCGCTCTTTACCTGTTTACACTGAGTTGCTGACTGGAGAATGTTGAATGTAGGTTATGAATATGTTGTATTTATGTTTAAATGTTTAGGAGCTGTCAGTAGGCACTACAACATATCTGATCTAATTTATCTTTATTTTATCTGTCTAATTTATTTGTGTTGCATGTATTAATGTTTGTTTTGTAGTTTTTGATAATAAGATTAAGAATAAGTGCAACACTCCAGCATATTTGTTTATTAAAATGTGTGTGTGTATATTTATATTATCGCATTTATATATTATTATTCATTTTAAGAAAACAATAAAACAAATTAAATGAGTAATCATGTTAAATTATCAGAATCTCAATATTGACCAAATTAATCATGATTAATATTCTGATGTGTTAAGAAACAGAGATAAATAACTTGAGACTTGACCTGAACTTGACTCATGACCTGGGATGTGATGATTAGAATGACATGTTCATTTTATATTTTTACTTTAATTATTACAAAAAATACAAATGTTCAACACTGTAAATGTTGATTTACTGTTGTGTCTGGTATGTGAGCACACACTGAGAATGGCACTGCCATGATTGGATGACTCCCCTGTCAGTCAAACTCCTCCATACAGCCAGACTACAACATCAAGCTTTGTTCTTCATTTTAAAGACTAGATGTTCATTTTACATGTAAATGTGCTGTAGAACTCATGCCAATAGTTGATTTATCATATTGGAAGATAATATTGAGACAATTCCTAAAGTTTTTATCATGATAAGGACTGCTGAGGTGTGGTGATGAGTGAACTCACACATCACCCTGAACCTGAAACCATGTGCATCCTAAAGTGGCATACTACACTGCTAACACACACACACACACCTAACCCTCAGGGCAGCATTCTTTAAGCTCAGTTGTAGTGTCGAGATGTGTCGGCATGCCGCATCTTGTTCAACTGGGCTTAACTGTGTGTATTACATGAGACACACACTTCATGCCGACACACACAGATGGAGGGTGGGGGTGAGGCCATGCAGACAATTTGAATTCAACAGAAATCAACAGTGCAGTAGAAGGAATCCAGTACAGAGATCCTTATGTAGTGTAAATACTACAGGCCCATCATGAGTATTCTTCTGGGACAGACACAGACATTCAACAGTGTGGAGAGTCTGTAATGACCGCTCCAGTGGCTCACCTTTTCCTGCTTTCCCTATGTGGTTCTTGGTTGGTGCTGCTGCATCCTGGCCCTGTCCAGCAGGTAGAGGAGGAGGCAGATGAGGAGGTGGTGGAGGAGGAGGAAGAGGAGGAGGAGGAGGTGGAGGAGGGGGAGGTGGAGGAGGAAGGTCTGGTTGAGGAGGGGTGAGGTCCTGACTGACTGTTTGATCTCGTCGTCCCATGGTGACCCCTGAGCCCTTCCCCGAGACTGTGCCGGCTTCTCTGGTCTGGCCCTGGTGTGCAGGGGTGAGAGATGTTCAGTAAGAGAGAGGTTAAAACCACAGAGCAGAGGTCAGGGATAACCTGATACAGGAGACCTTTAACTCCACAGCCTCGAGTAAAGCTTGTTTGCACACTGGAGCATGTGCAGTACCAATATAACAGTGACAGTTACAGATGGCAGCAAAACAAACCATAAAGTGAACTCTGCGTCTGCTCCCCTGTGATCCCATGCAGTTTCCCCCTTCTGTCAACCAGTTGCCTTCACATTCCCACATGGGAACAATAACACACACAACCGATCAAAAAAACAAACAATCTATACGAATGCAATGCTGAAGTTAAGCTGTCATTGCTTGAACAAACTCAAATAATAAGCAACGCTGTCTCCAGACTGGCACAGTGCTAAGACAAAGTGAGGAAAAAGATCTGGCAGCACAAGCAAACCAATATTTAACCAGGCGTGTCGACTGAGAGGGCATTCTTATTTATAGCAACTGCCCTCGAGAAGCAGTTGTAGGGAGAAAGAGTTGACATGCAAACACAGAGCTGGAGCCGTCTTTTACTGATGGAGGGACTGCTGATTTAACTGGCTTGATGACGCCTCAAAAACTGATCCAAGATCCCCCTCCAAATTTGTCTAATCTGGTCCAAAAGCTATTGTCATCTCCTAACCATTCAATTTTGGAAAACTCCAAAGAAACTCCTCTTACCAAAACAACCGTTCAGTGATAAGTGATTACATTTCATTTTGAGTTGGAGGCACTTTTCTTTATCTTCTCCTTCACTTAGTAGTTTCTGTTGGTGCTTTCACACCTGTGGTTTGGTTAAATTTGGACCATCCAGAAGAAGAAAAAAACTATACATTTACAGACAGACAGAGACACAGTTAGGGACAAGCTGATGAACAAAGTGGAGCATTTAGCAGCTAAAGGACCAAATGTTCCCTTCGGGAAGCTAAAAGGAGAATGAATAGACAGACTCATCTAAGGAATAATGATGTTACGTATCTGCTGGATGTGTAAATAATAAAGTGCTTGCCAACAGGTAAACCATATAAACTTTATAAGGTGGTGATACGTGTTGTGTTTGTGCTTGCTGTGCTGCTTCAGAGTGGCCAGAATCAATTTAAACAGGTTTAAGAGAAATTAGGGGAAAATAAAAGTTTAAGAATCCAAAACATGTTTACAACCCAGTCCATTGTTAATGAATGACCACAGGTTTAGTGAAACCAAATGATTAACATGGCAATCATTAACAACAATCTGTCAGTCCTGAAGATACACTACACAGTTAAAATACACACAATTCATAAAGAAAAAACACTCAAAATGCTGATTCATGAAATAAAAAACAAAAGATTGCATTAGGACTGTAACTGTGCTGCTCTTTTTTTCCAGAGGGAAAACCCAACATACGCTATTGCCTGCAGTCATACACACACGCGCAGCATGGGCCAGTGTATCTGAAAACAATTAAGTGTGCTACTGCCACATCCGCATGTTACTTGCCCAACCTGCCAACTCTCTGCTCTGTCTGCAGTCTGTTAGTGAGGAAAAGGAGAGTCGGACTCACTGTGGGGACATGAATTAAAAACAGCACAGATGAGAACATGAATCAGTGGGAAGGATTACAAGGAAAAACAGAAACAAAAAGTGTGAAAATACAATTAGGAAACATTCCAGATAAGTGGACAGCATGTGAATTTCCCTGAACACTGCTTGTAACTGAAATTCGAAAAACCCTGAAAACTATAAAACGTAAACTGCATGACAGCAACTCCTCCTGCCTCACATACAAAAGTCAGCTGAACCCTGCTGTTAATTCTGACACTGGCACTGTTTTTTTATAGATATATAAAGCCCGATTTTAATAGGGTGATTATGCAGGTTTATACAGGCCCAACAGATGTGGCCAGTATACTGTATGTGTTGTTTATACCACTGTACTGTTGCGAGATCCTGCTGGTGAAAATCTAATTCAACTATTTTTCCTCTGGAGTGACTCAGCATCCAGCTGCTTCGTGTTAAAATAAGCTCATGCGAGTTTACTTCAAATCCTGGAGGAAGAACAGATTGCAGCGGCTGGTCTAACGTATTCACAATGGTGGAAAGTATCTAAGTACATTTAATGCACTTAAATACAGTTTGGAAGTACTTCGACTTGAATGAGTATTTGTGTATTGTGTGTATTTGTGTATTACTTTAAACATTTACTCAACTATGGTCTATTTCACTACATTTACCTTAAAGCTGTATTGCCTTGTAGATCATACATACACAACACAACATGAGCTAATACAACACTGCAATAACACAATAGTACAGAGAGTGGTAAAAGATTAGCTCTACTGCAAGCTACAGCATAACAATTCTGCTTAGATGTTAAAGAATGATTTGTCCCTGTTAAAAGAAGATATAACACACACTTCCTCTTTCAAATACAAGGTAAATATCATAAGAAATGAACTACCCCTCGCTTAATGAAGTGCACTTAGTTATAATATCTGACTCTTTAGCTGCAAACACTTAGCTAACTCTGTCCCTGTACCATTTGTTGATGGGAAAGTGGTGCACAGAAGGTTAATCTAAACTTTTTGCATTTGAAAACGAGCTGCTGCATCTGCAAAATACGCTGGTGAGAGCTGAGAGAGTGAACAAATACAGTAAAGTTGTGGGACTAAAACAATACCAAGATGGTGCAAAAAATTATATGTCTCTGTTCTGGAGAACAGAGACATATAACAGTCACTGTTGGGTTTGTCACTATGAGAGAGAGAGAGAGACCCCTTACACACTACACATAATGATTTGATCCATTGTTTAAGTAATAATCTTAAGATTTGCATTTGAATAAATGTCTCTTAGAGGTGCTGTACACGGCATTCAAAGCATATCTATGATTAAGAGCCTGAGCAAGAATTGCCTCCACATGGCTCTTGTTCTTATTCCCAATTTGTCACCTAAGGATTCTTAAAAATCATTTCTAAATTTGCACAAAACAATGGTAATTTTTGGAACCTTGTGTCTGTAGCAACATTTCCGGGAAAATTACAGCAGTGGTCAGTTTTCCAGGGAGGGTAGGCGAATCTTTGAAGTGGCATACTGTTTTTTCTGATCTCTGCTAGCCTTTTAAGTAAACTATGATAATGACCGGAACAAACAAAGACAAGAAAATGACTACAGATAATGAAATATTAAAAAAGACTTTAAAAAAAAAAGAGATGGAAAGAAACAAAGATCTTTGAGATTCCAAACGTTTAAATAAAATATTGATTGGAGCAGCTTTAAAGAGTCTTACTAATCCAAGTTATAAACAAATACAATATAGGGTAAATTGTTCTGAAAACACAGATACACTTGGCATTCTTGCACTCTGTTACAGTCTTGAGTGAAAGCTACTGTGGGACACGTGTATCTACAGTAGGTATCAGTGGGCCCGGCTAAAAGCTACTCTACTGTAGATAATGTATGTGACTGCTCTGGTTTACAATGAAACCCTGTCATACCCTTCAGAGCGCTGAGGGAAGGAAAGAGAGCCACAGAGAGGGAGAGAGGGAGTGAGTGAGAGCATTTATAACTTCCTGGGGATTCACTGGAGACACACACACACATGCACACACTCGCAGACACACGCACACACACCACAGAGGGTTGATTTCAGCATAGAGAAATGTGCTGACCTGCACTAAGCAGGAGCCAAGGGCAACAAAACACTAAATACAAACGCTCCTCTCTGAGCTGGGTACTTTCCCTTCACTGCTCACACATGTTTAAACAGTATGTCTGCCTGCTTCTGTGTGGAAGTCTACGTCTCTGTGAAAGGGAGGAACAAAATATCCAACATTAGGCTGCTTTAACCTTCTTTTCCCATCTCTCCTAATCTTGCTTGCATTGATCGAGAATCTGTTTCTTTCTCTTCCACATCGCGTATCCTGATTAGTGTCTTAATAATCCCTCATCAGCTTTCTGCAATATGATCCCAGATGTTATTGTGTATTGAAGCAGAGGGCTAATGAGCCACTCAGTTTCCTGCATCATTGGGAAAACCCCTCCCCTCCCTCTCCTCCCTCCCCCTATGATCTCCACATTTCATTACAACATATCCAGGCAGAGGGACAACATTAAGTTGTAAACAACTTTAGTATTTTCCCTCTGTCCTCTTTTATCATCAATATTTGGACATTTTGAGGTTGACCACTGATGTTGCGAGATGATTACTATTATTTTTTGAACAACAATACACTTGTTCACATTTCAAAGCATTTATCCCATGATAGGGTTTTGGTTTGTCGAGACAAAGAAGGCTGATGGTTCAAACAGCTTAGAGGGGACATATGATGCTCAAGTTCAGGTTCATAGTTGTGTTTTGTGTTTCTACATGATGTTCAAGGAACATTGTTTGTTTGTACCGTTACAATGAAGTGCCTGTCTAATCAAATTGCCTTGGAAATACACATTTTTTTTTCAATATAAGACCTTTAGGATTTATCATTACACTGGTCATAAAAAAGTGTAAAGTCAAGGGGAATTACAAACTTCTAAGATGTGGAAACAAACAATACTGTTCTGTTTGTATTCCCACCTTCTTTAACATGTTTCATGCAAACTTATGTGCGCCTATTCATACACACATACACAAATACAGCTCACAGCTTATGAGGGTTAATATTTACAGTCTGTGTCTTATGTATGACATAACAAACCGCAGCAAACTGTGCTGGGATAAACTAAGCAAACTGTTTCAACATGTCTCAGTTACACATTTAGCATAGAAGAAGTTAGTGTCAAAAGGAAATCCTTATCATTATCACATTTTTTTCTTAGATTTTTTCCTGCTGATAAAGTAATTATATAATTATATAAAATATCACGTGTTTACCTTTCATTTCTTGATTGTTTTTCTAGTTGAAAAGATGTAACTGCTGTTCAATCACTTTCTTTAACATTTGTGTTCAAAAACACCTGGTGTGTGTTAGCTCTAGCACTAGTAACTATGGCATGGCATGGCATTTAAATGGCATAAATTCAGTCCCCATTTCAGTGAATCATTTAGCTTCTCATTTATGAGAATGGCCTTAACCTTATTCTGTTTTTTACATAACTTTCAAATACTAACACATGTAGTTGTGGTGAAAACTGGCATCGGCAGCATGTAGTCAAGCAAAAGTGCTGACTGGGGTGAAATTATAATTGGAGGGTGTGGTGATTATCAAATATTCTTTCAGCTAGTCACATCAATGATCTCATCGCAATGGGAAGATGCTTCTTCAGAAATCGTACTGTTGTTGAGTACACTGCCCCTCTGAACTTACTGGTAAAAACACTAGTGATGGTCTAACTTCTCATACGTTATGCAACTTACTACCTCAGGCTGTGGCCGACAGTAAACATGGGGCATTGTTTGTGAAAATCTTGGTATTGCTTTGGGGACATCACTAGATAGCAATTAATTAATTATATTTGCTGTTTGTCATCCATAATGTTATTGACTTTGAATCGTGCTAGCATAACATTAGCTTTCTGGCTAGCTGTTGAGCCAAAGTATTGTATGAGATTAGACTAAAAATATCTCATATTGTCAAGTTGTATCTAGGGTTCAACCCTTTAATTGCACAAGAACCTTATAAGATGCTAATGGTTGTTTCAGGCATTAGTCAGCCTCAAGTTTTGTTAGGGAAACAGGGTCGTGGTTTCTAAAAACTTTTGATTTTACATTTGTGAAAATATATATGAATGGTCTTAGTAATAGTCTAATAGTTGATAACACTTAATGTTTTTAAACTTTGGCATGCAAATTGAGCCCCCAGACAAGCACAATATCAATTAAACATAAACATTACATTAAATATAAACCCACTCATCAAGACATGGCTCTAAAACAACACTCCACAGGTTATCTTTCAGAGATTACACCTACACAGTAAATGATCCACAGAGCATCCACATAACGTTCAATGCGTAATGTGAGAGCTGAGCCACTAGCCAGGATTTGACTTTTGTGTTGTGAATCTGAATGTTTTGTTTCCCATTCAAGTACTACACCAGCCACAATTTCAAAATGTGATGTCACATCTAATGGATGTATTAAATATTCAGTGGAACCAAAACATGGTAGCTCATTAATTCTAATGAAAGCCACACTCTCAATCAGAAATACACTTTTGCATGCCTCCCTACCGCAATGGAAGTCACCTGAAGAGAAGAACTGCCTTTTAACTAGTTAACCCAAGCAACAGAATATGAATGACAAGATAAAACTACAGCTGAACTACCTTATAAGATGTGAACATTGCTTTATTAAATGAACATAGACTGTGACTGTGTTGCTTCCTACCTTGTGCCAGCAGGTGCAATGCGTGTGGCAGGGTTGGCAGGCAGACAGAGGCAGGTAGGCAGCACTGGCATCGGACAGCGAGCGGGCAGCGGGGGACAGTGGGGCCAGTGGCAGGGACACCGTCTGATGGTGATAATGGTGTTGTTGCTGAGTGTGACACGCGGCAGCTCGATCGCCGCCAGAGCCTGCTGCTTGAGCCTCTCCTCCTCCTCCTCCTCTGCTCACCTGCAACAACCATCATGTTCAGTAAGATGCTGATTCAGAGACACAGCTCGCGTAAGATGTGATATGTGATCTGTTTTTCTACTCATCTCTGATGTTTTTATGATGAGAGACAAAAAGGTCTTTTGTGTTCAACTTTGACTTGTTAAACTGGGAAATGCAGAGTGATGACAAGTGACAGGAGCATGGATTTCACAGAGTCCAAACTGCATGTTGCAGCCTGTACTGGATCATTATAAGGGAAACTAAATACAATGCAAAAATACCAGAAAAAGTATTCAGAAAACATATTTGCATTTTATAATACATTAATGTTCTGTCACAGTAACCACGTTTTTTAACTGTAAAGTTTTTACACTTGTTTTAAATCCTAACTTTAACCACTTGTTAAAACTGCAACTGTAAACTGAGAGAAAATGTGTTTTTTGTATGGGAACAACCATTTTCAGAGGCAGAGTATCTCTGTAAAACACTTGGTATTAAATAAAACAACTGACCTGACATAATGATTAATGTTCCCTTCAATTCCATAACTCCAATCATTGTCACATTAACTCAGATTTTGTTGACATTGGCTCTACTTCCTCCCTGTGTGGAGTTCCACAGAACACACTGCTATGTGTATAAATAGCAATAATTACAAAGTCAGCCTTCTTTTTTTATTTTCTTCTGACTATTAAAACAAGAACTGTAGACAATTATTGAAGTGGTGGTGCTCAAGTTGTTGAAGAAATAATCCAGTTTATATGTAACATGGGTTTCTCATGAACAAATATTATGGGTTTTTTTTCCTGCCACAGACAAAAGTATGTAAACTATGTCGTCCTACATGGTTATGTTACTTATGTTTCGGATCAATTAGACCGATGAGACCCCAGAGAGATCACACTGCTTATGAGCAGAAATCAAGGTAGTCTTATTCGGGGTGGGGTAATTCTACTTAAAATCAGAATCAGAAATACTTTATTAATCCCGAGGATAAGCTTTGGAGGGAATCCAAAGCTTATGAGGAACCATTGTATTAACATTGTTTTACAGCTGGGGCAATCTGTGATATAAGTTTCTACAGAGAACATCTATCAGCTAATATGGTGTTTCTAAGCAATTCTCATAACATTATGGACACATCATAAAGTACTCAGTTGCTCAAACAATTTTAAGTTGATTTTTTTTAATTGGTACCTAAACTACACTGAATATAACCTGGTTAATTTTGGTTGTTTCTGAGCATTTTTATGATAAATCCAACCACACTTGATATCACACCCTTGAAATTATACTTGGTAAAAGAGACTTAATCAACTAGCAAGAAATGTTTTGTTATCTGACCTCAGCTGGGGTTGACATCATAAACACACGCTGTCTGTCAGCTTTCACCTACAAGCATGCAATTTTATTTGTTCCCCACACATGAATGAGGTCTGCTGTGTTTACATGCAGCCTGTCATTGACTTTGTCTCACCTGTAATTTTGGTCTATAGGTAACATGTCAATGTGTTGTACTCATTTGTAACATATTTCCTCTGTCAAGCCTGAAATTAGCTGGTGTTTCACCTGCTACAATGCCTTTCCCTATCCCCTAAACGGGTGAAACCTGACCTGCAGCCAAAGGCCTGATGAGTGGGCAGGCATGGTGGTAACTCAGAGCACCTGGCACTGGTTAAGAGCACCCAGTGATATGATTTTACGGGACTTTTATATCCAGCAGCAGGCACCTTGTTGGAGAGACGAGGATTCATAGCAGACTAACATCCTGCTGCATGTTCACCATGCTGTCATCTCACCTTCATAAGCTCAGTGGGTAACCACATCTTCCCAGTCATTAGTGCCCAACAATAAAGAATATTTAGATTGATTCCAATTTAAGATGGGAAGATTTACCAATTACAGATACAGCAGCAGATAGAGTGACTTTTTATGACCATGTAAAGGTACCCAGAAGGCTGCTTTTTATTATTATTATTTTTATTTTATTTTTATTTTTTTAAAAATAACTATATTAAAGAATATTACTTAGTGCTTTATGTTCAGTCCATTTCTGGCCATTTATGTAAAGAACAAATACAAATAAATATCTATTTGACACCATTTCTAAATCACTACAAGTATTGTTTTTGCGTTACATGTTCTGTATATGTTCGATAAAGCTCTTCAAATTGGTGCATATTTGAAAACATATACGCTGATATCTATACATACCAATATGTTTGTGAATGGCCAATATGAACCAATTGATATATCTGACAGGCTCTACTAGTTATTGTTTTCTGTTTTTACCATTCACATCCATGGGCCTGTACAGGATTGTTTTTAAAGCTGTTATATACCCACATTAATAGACACAGAAAGGCAAGTTATGCATGTCAGTCAGATTAAATAAATGTTGAGAAAGAGGCAATAATAAACTCCTATGGTACAGTATGCACTAGAACACATAAAAGCAGGCAGCAGGCAAGAGGACAAAAGCAGCAGGACAGCAAAATGTGTCTCAGCATATATATTTTTTCTGTTGATGTAGGTTATGCTGTGAAAAAACATGCCTGCTGTGCACAAGTCTTATTATTGTAAACGCCTTAATGCCATCATGGTGGCTAAAATGTGACATTCTTATGTAAACAAACACGCATGTAAACACTACAGGCTATACTGTATGATATATGGACATGGCACACACATACATGGATATATGGACAAACTTGTGATAACTCTGAACTTTCTCTCCACTCTGAGCATCCCTCTCACCTGCAGGATGTCCTGGATCTGGCCGAGCTGCTGCCTCAGCACCTGCTTCTGGTGGAAGCTGAAGGCCGGATGGTGAGAGGCCATGGTGAATAATAAAAGAAACTGCTCCTCGGTTCTCCCGTCGTTCAGCGCCAACCCGTAGTTATTGATCACCGTGTCTATGTGTGTTAGGGTCCGGTACAGGACCCCTGCCGCCTCCCTGTTGTCCGAGCCGAGCAGGGCGAGGGACACCAGCAGCTTGCTGCGCACCACCTCGTCCGTGATGTTCGTGAGGCCCGACAGGTCTGTGGGGTTGTTGGCTTTGATCTCCGCATCCCTGAGGGAGTGGTAGTCTTTGCGGGCCAAGTCCTCCAGGCAGGAGCCGAGGAAGCGGAGCTCGATGGGGACGCAGAGGTCCAGAAGGCCGCACAGGAACTCGGCTCTCTGGGCTGAGGTGAGGGAGGAGAACCAGCGGTACACCCCCTCCCTCTGGACACAGCTCCGGCTCTCCACCATCCTCACACATCCACTCAAACTGCACTTAGACAGTAACTCAGACAATTAAAAATGGCAGACTTTCAACGGAGAGCAAACTTCCCAACAAAGGGAGCGCGTGTGTATGTGTTCGTGCGTAAAAGCTCTGGCGCGCGTGAGCAGCGCTACTCTCGAGGGGCCATAAAGTCAGAGCTAATTTGTCAACTTTCACTGAAGTTAGAGACTGAAGCTGTCTCTCACTTCTCACTCTCAGTGTTTGCTTCCACACACCGTGACCTCAGCAGTGAAATGAACGAAGCAACAGTTATTTCTTTTGTTGGCGGAACAGCGGCGACAGAGCTGCAGGCCTTTCCGAACCATAATCTCACCAAGTCGCCTCATATGAACCCGAAGTGGTCCGGTTTGTGTTCTGCACGGCAGCCAGGTGTCCCTCCGCCGTGTCCCTCCCCGCCGGTCGGACCGCTGCCCCCCTGACGGCAGGCTACAGAAACACTGCTTGCAGGATGGCAGTAGATCAAAACACGCCGCCCCATTCAGAGAGACGCTCAATCATATCGAGACTTTCTGGTCGGAGCCGCCCCGCTCTCCTGTCCCGCTGCTCCTCCGTCCTCATGCTTTTCAACAACTTGCTCGAGGAGCGGACTGCTGAAGCCCAGCTACAAGAGTACCGACCGCTAGCAAGACTATGCTAAGTTAAACTTTGAGAAACAAAACTACTGTGGCCTGAAGTTGCTGCTGCCACTAGAAATAACGTTATAAAATTCCCGACTCATTACCTTGTCGAACGCCGTTGTGGAGAAAAAACTCAGAAGAAGCCACAGAAGTTTTGTTCGGAGTCCATGAATGAATTTAGTGCAACATGTTGTTCTGTGTTCCCTGCATTCTGCCATGAGTCTTGAAATCGAGAAAAAAACAGCTGTGTTTAACATTAACTCAACTCTGGCAGCAGGACCAGCCCACTATATAGAAATGTCTTCTCTGATTGGATACGAGTCCCGTCTGTAGGAAAGCCCTCGCTTGTGATTGGCTCAGAGGGATATCGCTGTCCTGCTATTCCACATCTTTTTCTCATGCGCTCATACATATCTCAGCTTTATCACTGGAGCTTTAAAGTGCCAGATACACGTTCAACTGATGCTTAACAAACATGATGGTGTGCCAACCAATACCAACTATGGTTTACACCCCCAATGATTGATTTAGTCAAGACAATTACATAAAACAAGGTAAGACATTAATTTCTTAGTTTCTGACTGGAAAAATGGTAAGCAGTAAAAATAATAATCATAGCAGGGTTGTGTCCTCTTACTCTACGACTAATCAGAAAGATTTCTTCTTTTTTGCTGCTTTCTTGTGCTGAATGACTTAATCCCAACAAACTGATGAGCACATCTCTGGTAAACACAATATTTGAAGTGGGGCTTTTGCATGATCTGTTGATTTAAGATCAACTGATTGATTAAAAAAAAGATTAATCGGCCAATAATTTATTTTTTTGAGGACAGCCCTGAATCAAACAGGCTAGTAGATGTGATTTTCTTTTCTGAAGTAGCCTAATGTAATAACTGATGTGACCTTTTTCTCATACTTTCATTCACTGAGCCTCTGCTGAGACTGTTTGTGGAGGCCGACTTCCCACTTAAGAACCTCTGGTATAGGCCATTAGCCTATAGAAATATAGGTGGATGCTGTGGTGTAATTTCTTCTTAGATGATTCTCAGGTGATTCAGTAAAGCCACTGTTTAGATTAACCTATTTTACATGGCAACAGCAATGATATGATGCATTATAGTTACAATAAAGAAGACTCCTTATAGTTCACTTCTTGGTATGATTCCCCTGGTGCATTGATTTGTAGTTATTATGTAAGGCCAGAAGATGGCGTCAGATGTCCATATTATAACCTGGTGCAGCAGCTCACAGTGTTGCATACATCATGACACCTGGCCATGCCTCGTCACAGATAGAAAATGCATCACACAGCAAATACTATTTTAGGATGTTGATTGTGTGCTTGATACAATATATATTTGCTCTTTTTTGTGCTGTTCTTCTCTTGTCTGTCCTCCTTTCTTCCTCCATCCTCACTCTCATTGAGAACATCGGTCTCGATCGTTAAACCCCGCCCCCAACACAAGCCCCGCCCCTCCGCTGACGGAGGAAAATTCAGTTAGGGTTGCTATAGTAACCTTACCCCTCCCTCTTAACCAGGCCTGTGCCACTCCCTCTCCACCTCACTGCATCAGGATGCTGCCTAACACCATCACACACACTCACAAACTATGAAAACACAACGCAGCAAGAGAAATATTAAAAACACAAGAGCCAAGAGTCATTTTCTTTCAAACACTTTCATTATTTTCTCCACATAACTCAAAAACAAAACAGAGTAATTCCCAGAAACATAAAGAAAGAAAGAAAGAAAGAAAGAAAGAAAGAAAGAAAGAAAGAAAGAAAGAAAGAAAGAAGAGTCAAACTATAGAGAGAGCTTGGCATGCTGTAGCATGCTGCGGACTAACAGGGTGACGCAGGGCATCGTCACCAGGCTGATGGCATACAGCAGAGCTTCTTGAACCTTTTTCAGTCTGGGGACCAAAAAAATTAAATGAAAATACATTGTTCTGCCTCTCGGGTTGCAGGCACATTAGACTGTACTCTTGTAATAATGTCGGGGAAACACCAGAAATGAGCCTACAGCCGAGTTTGAGTTCCAGTCCATAGTTTGAGAAACGCTGTCGGACAGAAAAACAACAGCGAACCTCACTGCCCCCTGGAAGTTGTTACCGATGGCAACAGGCTAAGCCATCCCATCCCATCATGTGGAAGGAGGAGGAATCACACACACACACACACACACACACACCTAAA
>CAFUXE010000767.1:148002-159819 GCA_903364295.1 Serranus cabrilla | reverse complement strand
CTCTGAGTAGTGCATGTTGTTGTGGGTTGGCTACCTGCAGTGCTGTCCAGGTGTGAGTGACAGAGACACAAACGCAAAGCTGGAGGGTGGTTCACACTGACCTTTATCACCATCCCACACACACATGTTGTGCTGCTCCACGCATGTGTAGGCACACGTGTTGTTGCATATATATCTGCCTGGCTCTGGTTTTGGATTGTTCGACATTTGAGTATATACATGTATGTTGTGTGTGTGTGTGCTCACCATTTCCTGGGTGCTGGAAGGAAGGGGAGAACTGCTTGGCGGTGACCCTCGCCATGCGACTCTCCTCCTGAGCTTTCTGAGCGGCTCCCACTGCTGCCTCAGCTTTACCCTGTGCATGAGCCGTCCTGACACACACAAGAAAGGAAACAGAGTGTATAGAGAACAATAAATAAACCAAACTTTAACTTCAAACATTCAGAATCACTGGCAGTGGTGTCCTAGCAAAACTAATTTATTTAAGTACAGCAGGTTGGAAGGAGATAAGGAATTCTAGCTCAAAAGAACAAAACAGAATAGAAAAACATTGTCCAAAAATACTGTGGGGGGAAAAAATACAGAAACTGACCTTTGGAACAATAAAAGTGCCAACAGTGCACCACAGTTTTTCACTGATAAATGGGTATTTGTCATTGAGTCCTGGTTTATTCAGAGCACACAAGACTCTCAGAACACAACCAGTTCACCTTCATTTACTTTGTATTGGTTTTTGGTGAAGGTTGCCCGGGCAATGA
This sequence comes from Serranus cabrilla, assembly GCA_903364295.1. NCBI lineage: Eukaryota > Metazoa > Chordata > Actinopteri > Perciformes > Serranidae > Serranus > Serranus cabrilla. The sequence goes on along the minus strand of CAFUXE010000767.1, from coordinate 159,061 downwards.
TGGGATACTTTACAATGTGGACCCAATCTTTTTTTTAGTTTTTTCTCTGTTTTGACCCTCTGTCAAAACACCAATGTAATAATTATCTCACATGAAAACTCAACCAAAAATATATATAAATGATCACAATTCAATGCGTTACTACAGCAACTGTAAACACCAGCTGTATTAACGCATTGAATTGAGCACATGTTGTGTTCAGAGATAGTCTTCTGCAGACCTTGGTTGTAACGAGTGGTTATTTGAGTTGTTGAACCAGTCTGTTCATTCTCATTCTCATCATCTCTCATTCTGATGCTTTGAACTTCAGCGGGTCGTCTTCATGTCTACATGACTAAATGCATTGAGTTGCTGCCATGTGATTGGCTGATTAGATATTTGCGTTAACATGCAGTTCCACACGTCTACCTAATAAAGGTCTCTGTCTGAAACTTTCTGTTTTAGTACTTGTCTCTTTATGTCTCCCAAAAAAAGCTGCTGTAATTGTGCTTTTAGCATCTCTGCACCATCATTGCAGCTGGTGAACAACTGTAGTGTACCTATATATAGTTTATTTGAGAGATGCCAACCTTACAAAAGTCCCGACAGCTCGATTTAAGACATAGTTTATGAACACGGCTGTGTGCATTTTTCTGTGAACTGAGCGTTTCTCTAGAAGTTGAGACATTGTGTAAAACAAAGATAAAAACAGAATGCAAAATGGATGAGAACAGTCTGTGCTACTGCATGTGAAAAGAACATAAAGCAACACCTCAGAGTACACAACTGTTAGATTCAGTTGCTTCATATATTTCAGGTTATAACACTTTGGAGAAAGCATTGTATTCTACCTACTGCTTGCAGGCACTAGTAACAATAAGGACACGTTTCCTGTGATTATGGAAACCTAAATAATACATGAAATCACATCCCTTTTCAGCCTTTCTAAATAATTTATTCTCAGGTGTCATTATCAAAAGATCATGCAGCATACACCCATTCATTCATATGTGAGTTATCTGTTCTATTGTGTGCATGTTGTGGCTGAAGGATCTCATTATAAGACACTTGAGCCAGTGGGTGAGAAACACACACACACACACACACCATGACGAGCGTAACATATTACATGATGCCTCATACAGCAGCTATGGGAGCAATATCACAGAGCCACAGTATGATGAAGCGGTACGTATTATAATCATCTGTTTACAGGCTCTGTAATCATTCGCTTGAAAATATATTTACTAGCACAAAATAATTCAAATCACTGCCTCTGTCTGCCAGGCTTCTCACATCTCCTTCATCTCTCTAACTGCTCCTTTACAGCCTCACTTTCATATCTCTCTCTTGTCTTTCTCCCCATGTTCCTAATTGCTCCTTGCTTCTTTGTCACAATCCTCTTTTCATCAGCCTCTTGTCCCCTCGTTCACTCTCTCCGGTTATATCAAATGGATCTTTTCTTTCAATTACAACCCTCTTCTCACCTTCGTCTCTCGCTTTCCATTTGCCTATCTTTCTGTCTTTCGAAGGGCTCTCGACTCGTGTAAAATAACCTCCCCATCCCTCCCTCCCTTTTCTCTCTCTGGGCAGTAACAGTCTTGATGCAGTGTTGCATGTCGATGGGTATTGATTTTTTCCTCTCTGCCTCAATGTTTCTCTTTGCCCCTCTCTGCACTCTCTGCCAGCGCTGCTGTGCCAGGCCCACAGTATACTCAACACCACCATGTGTGTGAGTGCATGACTGTTGTGTGTGGGGGAGGTGTAAGGAGAGAGAAGACTGTCTTACTGTCCCACATATAATATAATCAGGTGTATATATTTTGACAGAATTCTTGCATTCACAAGGTTTAAATGTCTTGAATAAACTGCTTCCCATGCAAACACACTCTGCTCTCACCTTGGTGCTCACACCACAACACAAAAACTCCTTTATTCTCTCTCTCTCTCTCTCTCTCTCTCTCTCATCCTGTCCTCCACAATTTCCTGTCCCACTCCCGTCCTCCCCGGGAACAACCTGTTTCAGGATGAATCAACTGCCTGGAGAGAAAAGAGACGCCTGTTCAATGGGGGCTTGATGATACAACACAACATCCTGTCCAAAAGGAAAAAAAGAGTTGCAGATGGAGGGCAACAAGAGAGAAAGGAAATAGAGATGAAGCAGGGTGAGGAGGAGGGAGGGAGGAGAGTGTGTGACAAAGGAGAGGCACAGGAGGTGTAATGGAGAACGGCATGGGGAGAGACTGAAAAGGAAGAAAGAAGATGGAGTTAAAAGGTGTTACGTATTAAGCATCAATGAATCATTACCAGATTAATTGTGAGACAGAGTAATTATAGCAGTGCCCAAAAGATTGACAACCTCTACATCTCTACATTAAAGAGATGTAGACACAAGGAACAGGTTTTATGAGAAATTTTGAGAGCCACAAGCACTAGTATTATACAGGGATGTCTCTACTCTGGTTTCATGTAGGTGTCATTATCAACATGGTGTCATGGTGGCATTACAGGAAAAGTCAAACAGTTACTAAAGTCACTAGACTTCAGCCATTGGAGACAATGAATGTCTGTATGGTGTTTCATGGCACCTCTTTCAGAAGTTTTTGAGATATTTCAATGAATACGTAAGTGGGGGACAAACGGACATCACTGTCCCTGGAGCCACGCTGCTTGTGAGGCTAAAAATACAAAATAAATGGTGGCTCAAGATTCTCAAAGGTAATGATTTGCTTTTACAAAACTGTAAATGAAACACTTTGTTGGTCAAACAGTTGATTCTGATCTGTCAGTAAGGGTTTTCTGAATAGCATAACTCTATAATAGACCATTGCTTTTTGCTATTTGGCCAACAGAGATGATCTTTCTAACCCTAAACAAGTGGTTTTGGTGCCTAAACCTAACCGTTCCTTATCCACAGTGTTATAACCACATAAAATATACCTATTATATAAGAACACCAGCAGTCACTGGACTACAATGTGTATTTTCTGGCTATTGGGCTGTCGGACCCATCTAGGTGTTGGAACAATGGGATGTCCGAACAATGAGCAGCCCCCTAAAAAAACAAAAGAAGCAACCCTCCAAACACTTGACACTCTGTTGCTTCATTGCTAAGTTATGACTGGGCCATATTTCTATTTCTTGAGGACAGTCAATAACACTAAGTATTGCATACACTTTAACAAAGGTTGATGTTGATGTTTAAGATGCTCCATGCGGCACCTTTAAGAGGACAGACTGAATGGGCCGGGACACCAAGGCCAAAAGGACGAGGACGATAAAGGAGGACAGCGAAGACGAGAACCAAAGCAAACAGTAGATGGAAGAGATACACACAGAGGAAGACAAACCCTGAGGTGAGGTGAGGAGAGAGACACGGAGAGAAAGTCTAATCCAGGACTCATGCTAAGCTCCTCCATCATCTCTGTCATTACTCTGCACCAGCTGATGAGGATGAGGGTGATTCATACCTGAATATCTAACAGAGCTTTCCGGTGTGCATCACTGCTAATAGTGTGTGTGTGTGTGTGTGCATGCATGTCAGGGTGTGTGTTGGGCTTTAGGCTTGCTGATGAAACGAGGTCACAGGATTGCAGTGAATGGCTCCGTCCACAAAGCACAGTGAGTCACTGGTGTGTTTATCTGGTACCGAATAATCACAGGTAGCCTGATGCCACATCAGTTACATCAGCACATGTGACAACAGTGATCAGGGCACATCAGGCTAGTATATCACACACACACATACACACACACACACACACAAATCCAGGCTTAACTGTAACATCAGGCACGTGGACTGCTGACACTCAGTGTCTACCAGGTCTGGGATGTTGTTCTGGATCCTAAAGCTGACCTTTGACCGCTCTGCCTCTATCAACATTAAGAAGTTTTCATAAACAGCCTATGAACAAATTTAGAAACACACACACATACACACACTCCAAGAAAGTTGAACAAAGAGCTGCATCATCCTTGAACCAGATTGCTAATGTGCTTTCATTTAACTCCGAGAGTATCTGCAGCAATTATCCTGTGACTGCGTTTCACCTCTCAGGGTTTCTCCTGGTGTTCCACAAGGAAATACCCTGCTGCTCTGTTCTGGGACACAGAGAGACAGAGAGGAGGGAGAGGGAGAGGGAGAGGCTGTCCTGTCCTGGGCTGTGCTGCTGTCTGAATCTGGGTTAGACATTTCTGTGAATGTGAATGTGCATGTGCGTACCACAAAGAAAGAGCTACTTTAAAGACCAGGCGGCAGCTCTAATGTATGGACAGTTTAGTGCCAAGTTAGATTTCTGCCACTCCACTCTAAAAATCAGCAACATGCATCACATACCTGGACTGTCTGCACAAAAAAAGTAGTTAAATATGTACGTATTACGTATAAGTATAAGCACATTTTGATGTGCCATTCAACATCGATCTGGTTATATCATATAGTGGCGAAGACGAGTGAAGGGCCATAAATGCCCAAAACACATCTACTGGAAAAAACGTATCACAGCTTCAGAAACGGCGCCAACTAAAAAACCTGTATGAAAATCCAAAACAAATACAACAACAGGAATGCTCTGCAAATGAAAAAAAGGGCTAACACACAAACCCTGGAAACAAATGCAGTTCTCCAGGCCTCCGGGGGAGCTCTTAGTGGAACAGTTGAACCAGTCCACTTTAGATGAAACCAAAGATAATCTTTTAAGACAAGATGACACATTACAAGCTGTAGCAGTGGTAGGACACTAAATGGTCAGGGCACCTCCCCTCCGGCTTATTTAGAAGTAAACGTAAAGCATAATGTACTTCTTTTACGAAGTTTGGCTAAGAAAAAAGATTTTGTATTTGTTTTTGAAAATGTTTTGGGCCAATGAAGTGTGTTTGCCCTTGTAGGCCATTATAATATAATCTAACACATGATAGAAGACTTAGAGATGGTAACAGGTAAACCACATTCATCAGTAAGAGAGTCTGTATTTGGTCTAGATCAGAGAATATTGACAACTTATGCCTCTTACTGGAAGTCATTTTCACTTAGCATTCTCTTTGAGTTAACATGGCTTTGCCAAGGTCCTGTTGAACTGACCTCTAAAATGATTGGCAAAACACAAGTCCTCAAAAAAGCATATAAGATTATCAGGGCCTCTGTGACTTTAAACAGGGGTCATGAGTACATTGAGCAGCTGCAGTACAAGACATAGTCTGTTGGTACTGTATAGATATAGATAAATGCACTCGCACTTAGACACATATTAACATAACGTGTACTGGATATTTCTGACAATCTGCAGATTGCCGAAAACCATTAATCTGTGTGTATTTCCAGTTTTTCTAATATAGTCCTATTTGTATGTTTAGATTGCCTTTATGTGTGAGGATAAATTGTTTGGATGCATTTGTGCAAACTCACTTTCTTCAAATTGCCCCTTGAGGGACGAATAAAAAGTTTTGGAATTGAATCTAAAAGTAACAAGTCACTAAAGAGTTTTTTACTGGTGCTCTGGAACAATTGCATAAATCCGACTTTATAGCTTTATTCCAACTCCTGGAAGAGTTGAGATGAAAGCACATTCATTCATGGTCCCCGTGGGATGAATCACATATTTTACTGAAATATCTCAAAAATAATGAGATGCATTGCCATGACTTTGGTTCAAACATTAATGACAAAACTAATGTCATTCCCATCATTCTGATATGGTTTATAATTAATGATAAATAACAAAAGTTAGCATGCTAACATGCTAAATTAATATGTGATACATTAGATAGAAGTGGTGCTTTCCCTCACAGAGCTGGAGCTTTGCTGTAGACTCTTACTGTAGTCTTTCCTCTGCTCTCCTCATGAAATAGGTTCCCTCAAGTACTTTTGTATTGAGATCGGGGTTTATCTGCTTTAAGCATGCAAATAGTGGCACCCTACTTTAAACAAGGACACTCTGTCCCTCCCCAAAAATAATTTAAACCCCCCCTTGTGCACGAGCTGCCCTCCAAACATCCGAGCACAGTCCTCCTCAGCATACATTAGCTCAAGTTTGCATGATCTGTGTCTTAACATCTTTCTTTTATCTATTTTAACTTGTGGGTCAAAATTACAACTCGTGGGATTCAAGTCAAACATTGTACAAACCCACAGATCTTTTAAACAGAAATCGTTTTCAAGGCAAAACTGACAAAAGAATGAGATTAATGAAAAGAGACACAGAGAGACTGAGAGAGAGGCAGGGACGCAACACAGTGATGGAGAAGACAACAGTTGACTGCCAGGTGAAATGAAAGAATAACACAGTTATAACCAGAGGTTATGAGAAATGTGGTTGTACATTTGAGAAATACAACTGCCCTCAGATAAACGCAATAACAAATATGTCATCACAACTGGTCATAGACAATATGGTTAACCTCTAAAAACCTGCCTGTCTGGACTATGTCTTTGTGATCTTTGGGTTGTATTTAAGCCACAAAAAGCACAAGCGCAGAAACTAGAAGATGTTACGTTTCACAATCCCAAAACTGTGCATATATTTATATTATGATGTGTGTGCTACTTCTAGAATGATCCGCTGATTCACAAAATGTACATTTGCATTTGCATTTCTGCACATTATGTGCCACCAACATGTAATGTGGTAATTCATGTAAAACTGTGAGATCAGGTTGGGTCTAACTATACTAGCCACTCCTCCCATCCATTCATATTGATACTACTAGCATTAGGCTAAAGATGTAACAAAGTTTATATCCATCCATCAGGGAAGTTTCAGGTGACTAATCTGATAGTTGAAGGTCTTTCTCAACTTAAAAAGGTCAAATTATAGAAAGGGGAGAGATCTAATCATCCATCAGGCTTTTCAGTTTACTACAATGGAGCTACTCATCATATAACTAGTGATGAAACGGCTAAAAAATCTGCAATTTCAACCAGATTGGCTGCTGAAACAGGTGAGATGCCTTCCATACTAAACAAAGAAGCAACGTTTCACAGCGAATCGTCTTGTTGTGAATCTTTGAAACCCAGTGACTCGTGAACTTTAAATTCATCTCAATTTCTTGCGTTCTCTGCCTGTGTGACTTCTCAGCAGTGTGAGATAAGTTAGGTGAGCAGCTGTAGGAGGCTGTGGTCATACTGCCCTCAGCAGAAGACTGTCATCAGGACTAATAGGATTGGATCTTTAGTGATTCAACTCATGTATCCTCTGTGTGTGTGTGTGTGTGTGTCTGTGTGTGTGTGAGCCTCTAGTTCAGCCTCCCTGCTCTCTCAGGCTGCCTGCCAACATTGTTGGCATAATGCGGAAATCTCTCTCTCTCTCTCTCTCTTACTTTTTCTGTCTCACTTTCTTATTGTCTTTTTCTCTCCACCTCCTTCACTCTCTTCATCTCTCTCTGTTATATCATTTCATATCATCATTACCATTTCTTTTTCACACTCTTGTTAGCAAGCTTGTACATCAAAGTCTTGCCACTAGTAGAAAACAGGTGATCTACACTTGAACATTTGCAAACCCAACATAGACTGAACATACATGTCGGGTATTGATCGTGACATCACTGTGTTACATTATTGATCCGTGTCAAGGTCAACTGCTAATCAGATAGTAAACATATCCTTTTTCAAACAACTGTTTCATTCACAAACTGTCTGAGGCGGCTGTCACTGTGCAGACTTTTATCCCAGTTGTTGCTCAGATTCTTTCCTTTGCAGGACTGGACATCTGTTGTACAACATAACTGAATAAAGGCTAAATATGTGCCGGCACTGTGTCTTCTTGGATAACACTTGAGCTGCAGTATTTGCTTCTCTGCCATTGTTGATTATTCTAATACTAATAATATTCTAGTCAAGTAGGTTGCAAACAGCAATATCTGATTTTTTTTATAGCAAATATCTACATAGTTCAGGTTTAAATTGTATGCTGAGTTTGCACATTGTCCTGTCAGATCTCATTTCCAAGATGAAAGGGAATACACACTTCACAATTAAATGACTTTTTGCAAGTCACAATCAAACCTTTAGTTTTGCAAATGCAAGCCAGAGGACAGTCGGAGTAAGATGCTGAGAGTGAAATCAACAGGTTGACACTGCTTTCTGATTGGTGGCTGTGTGGCGTATGAATGGTCTACTGAAGGTGGCACCGTGTGTGTGTGAATGGGTAAATGATAATATGTAGTGTGGAAGCGCTTTGAGTGGTTGGCACGACGAGTAAGATGCTTTACAAGTGCAGTTAATTTATCATTTTTATTATTTCATATCTGTCAGCTAAAAAGAAAGCTATAAATGAGTGCATAAAAACTTGCCAAAAAAAGTATTGAAAATGGTTTTTACGCTTGGCTGAGGTAGAAAAGTTACTCTATCCATATAAGCTAAATGTACAATGGAAACAGATTTAGCAAAATAAAAAATAAAAAACTGTCATGTATGTGAAGCATGTGCAGCGGTCCTCACAGAATTAGAACAGAATTATCATTGTATTAGTGCTGGTAGCTGACTGCGATGACCTTAGCTGCTCTAGCAACTTGAATTCAACCAACAATGAGGGTCTGTCTTGTTAAACTAAACTGCTGCTCAGCAACTGAAAACAAATTTGAACAAAATTCTTTTTTGTAATTGTTAAAGGTCCAAACAGTTTTGCTGAAATGCTGTTGGCAGGGTTATTACAAAAAATATCTCCTTCACACTTTGCACTATTGCAACCACAATCTGTGAACATGTTCAGATTTTTAATGTCTGTTACAAATTTGCTTCCATTTGACCAATAGGTGCTAGATAATGCTGAAGCAGCAATATCTAACCATAAAGATAGGAATCTCTGTCTGTGTGTGTATGTATGACGGCCCTCTGCATCTCAGAGCTGTGTTCCTCCAATCGACTTCCCACTGGGTGGGTGTATTGCTGAGGACCCAAGGGAGTGCAGTAAAATGCTGTTGCTATGGTATCAGGGAAATACTGTTTAAATACCAATACAGCCGTTGGGGGAACTTAGATAGACATTTCACTTGTGACCTTCTGTGTTACCTCTCAGAACTGGCTCAGGGAAACCATCATTCAGTGGATATAAATGGAAGTGCGGAGCTGAAGCCAGCAGCAGAATTGCAGATTCCTAGATTGAACTCATTATCCAAATGATCACCTTGACACTTTTTAAATGTTCTTATCCAAACCTCTCTGCACAACCCCAATCTACAAACGATGTGAGAGAAGAAGAAGCTTTGCTACAGAACCACAGTTTTCATGGCCTTATAACCTGGTTCCTTGAAACAACAAGTCTGGGAGCAAAATAGGTCACAGGCCTACTTCTGATTGGTCCCCACATGACACAAGTATCGATGTGTATCCATGACAACAGATCCCAGGACAGCTAATTAATTTCTGAGTCCTGAGCTGAAAAACAAAAAATTGTTTTTATATTCCTGTCCAAAAGTTTCTATCTGCTGTACAGAAAGTCAGGGCACGCCCATTAACACCATCACCCCTACTGTGTTCATTGTTTTAGTTCAATGAGAGGAGCTCTAATGAGAGCAGGGTCTCATTTCCATTCAGCAGAGCAGCTTCATCAGGGTCTTAACAGCTCCTGACGGTCTCGCTTGGCTTGCTGTTTCACTTGTACCATAACCTCCTTAACCCTACTTTCACCTTAACCTTAATCCTGTTCTTAATCTGCCATTGATCTCAATTATAATGCGGAATGGGGCCATCCACAAGTGTTTACATGTACAGCCAACTCCCCCAGTGACTCAGACACACGGAGCCATCAGCGGGGGGCGGGCACTGGTACAATACACAGACAGAGAGAGGAGATAGAAACACAGAGTTAGATGGGAGGTGAGGAATTACAAATGACTTTGCCAGATAATTAATTTTTTTCTTACCTAAGCAATCGCATTCAAGTGCAATGTACAATGTGAACTCATTGGCCACTTTATTAGGTAGACCTGTTCAACTGCTCATTAATACAAATATCTAATCAGCCGATCACATGGCAGCAACTCAATGCATTTACATATGTAGACATATTTAAGTTAAAGTGACTTTGAACGTGGCATGGTTGTTGGTCTGAGTAATTCACAAACTGCTGATCTACTGGGATTTTCATAAAACCATCTCTAGAGTTTACAGAGAATGTTCCAAAAAGAGGAAATATCCAGTGAGCCTTGATGCCTTGTTGATGCCAGAGGTCAGAGGAGAATGAACAGACTGGTTCAACAGTAACTCAAATAACCACTCGTTACAACCAAGGTCTGCAGAAGACCATCTCTGAACACAACACGTCCAACCTTGAAGCAGGTGAAGACCACACCGCCACTTTATTAGGTACACTGTGCTAGGTAATAAAGTGGCATTGTAGCAGCCGGCCTGTGAACAGGCCTTTATATTCCTCGAGGTCCTGGGCGACGGTTCTTTCATCCCTTCTCATCTTATTCATATCATCTATGTTGTAAATTGTTCCTGAAATGATTTCCAGCTTCTGTTGGTTAAAAATATTGTATGTTTGCCAATGTGGAGAAACAGCAGAATTAGATGTGTTGTGCTGTCCATGGTGCTGATCATGCAGCTGCCACAGTGTTGGACTGACTTTGTTGTAGTGCCTTGGACTGTTGAGTCGTAAGGTTTATAGTGGGGTGAGAGTACAAGATTTAAGCATATTTTGACAAACTAAATAATAGGCAGCACTATCGGAACACAATTACTATAATTCATACTAACTTAATTACATTTTCAGAGTAACATACTTTGTTAAGGTGTGCCATATTTTACTCAAAAGCCAATCAGGGCAGACTGTGCCTTTTTTGGCGGGGGTCTTAAAGAGGCAGGTGCTTAAACGGAGCATTTTAGGGTGAATACAGGCATATACAGATGGACTGTCAGTGAAAAATAATGTGTTTTTTTTCATGTTTGAAGGCCCAGGACTCAGCACTTAGGAACCAGTAAGCAGAGACAAACAGACTGACAGAAAGGACACAAGTTTAGTAAGATGCTGATTGAGAAAATGGGTTTTCAGGGACATTGTCAATTAAAATTAATCATTAACCCTGATAGAAACCGGCATACACACACAAACACACACGCACGCACGCACGCACGCACACA
>CAFUXE010000767.1:79923-94339 GCA_903364295.1 Serranus cabrilla | reverse complement strand
AAGGCCGTGACCGAAACTGCAAATCAAGCACACACACACACACGAGGAGCGGTTACTCACAATGTCAAGTGATAGTTTGAATGTCAAACGTGCACAGAGAGAGCTGCTGTACTCACAGATGCCATGCACCAACCACTTGGGTTTGGTCTTCCACCAGACACCGATTAAGTAGAAAGGAATTCCAGTGGCGATGATGCCAAAGCCGATCGCACACTCCTTTGGAGTCTTCCAAAAGGATACGATGATGAGGAAGAGGCAGGCAAGCACGAAACTCACCGGTAGCAGAATATTCACCTGCAGGAAGGAGACAGGAGGATTTTTAACAGAATCTCAAAAAGACTTAAAATCATCAGAAAAGGTGAAGAGTTCCACCCCAATAGTTTGGAAGATAAGCTTCCTGCTGAGAATTAGATGAGAAGACAAAAACTATGGCTAGGTGCACTGTCCCCTCAAACCAAATGATGTTGTTGTTACACTTTGGTTTCTTTAACTAAAGACTTAAATGAGTGAGCTGGTTGGCTTTCCATTTCCAGTCTCTTTGCCAAGCTAAGCTGGTTGGCTGCTGGTTCGAGCTTCCTCCTACATGTGGTTCTATGGATCTGTCTGGACTGTATAGGTGCAAGTTGCTGACTGTTTGAGATATCTGCCTTCTTGATCACAGTTGGGCGAGGACTGACTTCTGTGACTCTCTTATCACCACGACGACTATGATCGTCAGCAGGGATCGTGGTTGGGCCGGGCTGTTGCTGCGGTAAGATACCCACTATTATCTTGTCAGCGTTAGGTAAAATTCTTTGCTAAAGCTACAGACACTTCCCCTGTCATTTTATTTTCACTGCTAATGTGACTGTTACCATTAGCCATATTCCTTCTATTAGCATGGGTAATATTACCATGACTACCGCTGGTATTTCATTCTATTTACCAGCACAGCTATGCTTTCATTAGTCAAAGACTTCAGTACAGGTTAGTGCTATTATTGTTGTCACTGTTCTGTCACTCTCTCCCCTCTATCCTCCCATTTTCTCACACCATCTACTGTATTTTACTATGTTGATTTGTTCTGTACAACGGCATCTATTGCACGTCTGTCCATCCTGGGATTCTCCTCTTCTGCTCTCCCTGAGGTTTCTTCTTCTTCCCCCTGTTTTTCCCCTGTAGTCTGTAAAGCCCTTTTCAAGCAAATCTGTGATTTACGATTCAGCGCTATGTAAATAAAAGTGAATAGGTGCTTATATGGCCAAAAAAATATATTCGGAAAATTCAACAGCAGTGTCTTTTACCAGAAACCCTGAACTGCTTACTAAAGATAATCCACGGACCAGTTTTACATAGGAACTAGTTCCTTTTTAGTACATTTCTGACATGAAACACCAAGGTGTGTGGGTCAGCTGGAGTAACCAGGTAGCTGGAGCCGAATGGGGGGAAATCCTTGCAGCCAGGTTCCAACAGGCTGCGAAATCAGGAGATTAATGCCCAACAATAATCCCTACTGAGTGGTATGTTCAGTGGACACATTCTTTTGGCCCTATAGACTGACCACAACCGGTCAAGTCCTGAGTTTACCAGGTTACATTATCTTTTAACCAAAGAGATGAATGAATAAATCTAACTGTGTGATTCTCTGCTCCAGATCTGTTGAACAGCAGGAATGTGACAGACAAAGAAAGGATAAAGAAATAGAGTGGGAGAGTGAAAGAGAGCGACAGAGAGACAGTGCCACCACTGTCCCACCACTCAGTCACACACACACACACTTACAGTGCCAGGCTAATAGATCTATCTGCCTGTTTCACTTCACTGCCCTGACAGACTCCGCCTCTGATCAACACACAACATTGTGCCAGCGGGCAGATGAGTTAGGGCAGCAATCAGGCTGTAATAAGGGTGTACACAGGCACACACACACACACACACACAGAGCGTCACACGTGAGAGCTCACACAAAGTGCATGCAAACAAAGTGCAACAGTGGCACAATGGTGTCCTGTGTTTTGGGGAGTCCTGCAGCTACTGGTGTAGTCAGGAGGCATAGTGCACTTCCTCTTGTACATACACACACACACTCTCACACACACACACTACTACCCAGCAGGCCTCAGCAGCAGCTGACAAGCATCCAGCTTGTTTCTGTCCCTTAATCTGTGATCACTCTCTATTCATCTGAGCTCTGCTGAATGGATCTTTGTTGGGCGCATGAGACAAAGAAGAAACATTTCCTGCTGCCAAAGCTAACTCGAGCGGGAGTTGATGGGTGACTGAGACCAAAGTGAGGCTTCCTGTCCACTCGTCTCCAACTGTCTGTCCACGTCCCTGTACGATCACCGTCAGGAAGAAGCCTCAGCTATGAACCAGGACTGATATTTTCTTATGTTCTGATTGGCTAACCTTGATCGGTCGCTCTAGCTCCGGCTTCTTATAACGCAGGTACATCATCCCAACGATCGCCATGGCGATGCAGAGCCAGTTGAAGAAGCTGAAGAAGTTTATGACGGAGAAGATGTCGTTGGAGAAGGCGTAGAGCAGCGTCATCAAACACTGGAGGGAAGGACAGAGAAGAAATTAGGAGTCACTGGTCATTTAACATTTACACTATCCCACTGCAGCATTATCCTACTACTCCATTACTACTGTAAGTGCAGTGGTACCGTCCTGATTAAAGATTTATTCATTTCCTAATTCATAGTGTCAGATATGAGTGCTGCAGTGTACAGTGAATCAGAAAATAAAGAGCTTACAGTGAATATGAGTGAGGGTAGTGGCGTCAGCAGGCTGGGGTGGATCATTGACAGGAGACTGGGCAGGTGACCCTCCCGGGAACCCACGAAGAATAACCTGAGAGGGAAGGAAGGAGAGGCATGTATGAACAGGGAAATGACTCGCAACAATGCATTTGTATCCATGATACAAAGTGTTTATGCAGGTGTTTCTGAGCTCTCACTGTTTTCCCAAACCTGGTTAGCTGGTCTACATGTATTTACATGCTTCTGGGTTTTTCATTTGGCGTGTGTGTGTGTGTTCTTGTACTACCTTCGTAGTGAGGACAGTTATGGAAAGTGAGCCTGTCTGAGGGTTAACACTTACAGGTTCAGGTTAAGGTAAGAGTTGGTGTTATGCATTTAGCTGTGATGGTTAAGGTCAGGGTAAGGGGCTACTGAACACATTATACCAATGAGTGTCCTCACAAAGACACACGATAATGTCTGTGTGTGTATCCGTGTGTGTCTGTGTGTGTGTGTGTGTGTGTGTGTGTGTATCTGTGTGTGTGTTACCTGGATGATGTAAACAGAGAGCCGTTGACAGACCCAAAGCAGGACAGGCCTACAAACACTGGGATGATCCATGCCATTGGACCCAAGTGGCTGTTGCCAAAATCCTGCAGGACACACACACACACACAACATTATGACATCTATAGAGTACAGTTGTAACAATAAGTTGTGTAGCAGATTAGGTCCATTTATACCAAAAAGGCCCATAGCAAAGGAGAAGACAAGATAAGACAAGATATTCCTTTAATAGTCCTACAACTGGGAACATTTCGATTATGTTTGAGCCAAATGATGCTCAGTGTGGTGGTAAATAAAAGTGAATTGCTACCTTTCATCTTGTACTATACTAAATCTCATAACTCATACTGCATACAGGGGGCTGTAAAAGTAGGAACACAGTAAGGATTATTCTAGTATTATAATAGTGGTGATAGGACGTGTGAATGCTGGGAGCAAACAGTGTGAACATCTGAAGGATGAATGTGTTTATTATTGATATGTTTGTATAATCAATAAAGCACATTTAGTTTTTCATGACTGTATAACTACTTTTGCAGCCCCCTGTATATGATGTGTTATATTTTCTATATTGTGTTGTGAACTCACCACAGCCACAGCCTCTGAGCCGAGCATCTCCTCAGGGGAGAGGGTGGTGAAATAGGCCAGGTTGGTCAGAACGTACACGATCGTTACTATAGGCAGAGAGATGATGATGGCCCGGGGAAGGTTTCTGAGGAAGACACACAAACAGCCTTAGTTATTTATAACTCAGATTATGACTGCAGTCTGCAACCAAGTCTGTCTTTTATCATAAAAGAATACAAGTCACTCATTCATACTTACTTATAAGGCTCAATCATCTCCTCAGTGACAAAATTCAAGTAGTTCCTGTTAGCAGAAGAGGCAACAATCAGAGACACAGTATGAGGCAAAAAATAAATAATCTACACTGCACAAATAAAACTGTCCTGTAGTGGAACAGATAAGTTACATTTCCCAAATTGATTTCAAAACTCAACCCAAGAAAATTCTACTTTATTGAGTCAAATGAAGTTATTTTTACAGTGAATATGCATCATTTTATCTGTACCCAGAGGATTAATTTGCAATCTCATTTGCACCAAGAAGAGAAACAATAATAGGAAGTAGGTTGGGGGATAAGATAATGTTTTGGCTGATGAACATTCAGCTGAGTCTCATCTTGATGAGATGATGCAGTACTGATTTAAAAAAAGTTGGGACGCTGTCTAAAATGTAAATAAAGAATTATATGCTCATCCGTTTTGATATATATTAAATGTAAAACTGTGCAAAGACAATATATTTCATGTTTAATGTTTATATTCACATTGTTTAATATAAATAAACATTAATTCTGAATTTGATGCATGCCAAAAAGTTGGGACAGGGACATTTTTATCACTGTGTTACATCAACCTTTTTCTTAACAACACTCAGTAAGTGTTTAAGAACTGAGGACAAAGTTTAGAAAGCAAAATTATTTCCAATTCTTGGTGGATGTGCGACTTCATTTTGTCAACAGTCCGGTTTCATGGACTGCAGGCAGGCCAACCTAGTTCCTCTAATTATAGGTCATACTCTCACTACTCTATGATTAACCTGTTTACCTGTGGAATGTTCTAAACAGGTGGGTTTTTCATGTTCCACAACTTTCCCAGTTTGTGTTGCCCCTGTCCGAAATTTTTTGAAATCCATCAAGTTCAAAAGGTAAAACGTTAAATACATTTCACTTAGAAGGATTAGCATAAGCATTTAATTGATGGTTCAGACAGCTTCCCAATTTATTTGGAATTCAGGTTGTTTTGTTATTGATTAATTCCACCATGACGGGTCACTGACTCAGCACATTTGAACACGCCTGATCCTTAATAGGACTCTGGATAATCTACAGTCAGCGCAGTGGCTTGCAACCTGATCACACAGGTAGGTCAGTGTGTCAACTCACCAGCCGCCATAAGCAAACAGGCCGCTGTAGAGTGCCAGGCCGATGCTGCCAAACTCATATTTGGACCCCTCAAAGGAATTTTCTGGGAGAAGACGGTCGATGCCACCTGGAGAGGAACAGGGAGAAACAACTGGGATGAGACAAAGAAAAACAAAAAAAAATGTCTGTCTGCATTATTGGTCTCCAGGCAGGTTTACCAGCCAGTCTGGAGAGCCCAAAATGTGAAACAATAAATGAACACACACCAAAAAGCCTTCGGAGAGGGAAAAACATTCGGCTTAAATCTGTCTTGGTATGTGGATCAGGGAAGGACTGCAGAATGAAATGGAGTTAAGACAGGCTGAGAGAGTCAATAAGTGACCCAGACTGTGGCACGGCTCTGTGGATCAACCTGAGGCATGCACGGATCACACAACAACAAGAACCAGAAGGGACTACAAGAAAAGGGAGACAGACAGAGAAATGTTTTATTGCTTTGCTTCAAGGTCAGAGCAACAATATTACCATTTCACTTCTGATTTATCAGCCTCTCTCCTGACCCCCAGATTTCTGCTGGTTTTTAGGGGATCGGTGCCACATTCCTGACGGAGCTGCACCCCACAACGTGCACACACATTCTCAGACGGAGCAACCGTTGCTAAACCAACAGCCTGGGGCAGTGTTGGTACTGGGAGGGTTACACTTAAGCCACTGTGAAGCGTGGGAAGGGCCCAAATACTGCCCTGTCTGTGTGACTAACTGCCCTCTTAACAAACAGGCTGATGTGTGACCACAGCATCCTAAGATCCTGCTGCCACACCTGCTCAGTGCTGCTTGATGTACCACCCTGACACGGAGCTTTGCTGGGGGTCTCTGGGTCCTGAGGCCTTTATAATAAAGCGAGTTTACCAAATAAGCTAGGCTTATTTCGCTCAGACTCATTTTCAGTTGATTTGGTTCAATAAGTCAAATTAAACTTTTTCCAACCTCGGTTGCTATGAAAACATACTGGGAACTATGTTGAATTTGCTTAATGTCAGCATATGAACTTGAACGGCGCTCAGAGTCCAGACCTGCACCATCCAATGGTGCATTCACATACTCCTCAGACCGTCTCAGTTTTTTAAGTTGGGAAGTTGTTCTTCCGACAAAGAGTGTTGGCTTCATTGCTCAGAGCATTGAAACAATGCGGTGATTGCCGTTTCCAGTATTTGCATGACAGCAAAGAGCAACAGACTCATGAAACAGGTTCGGGAACTTATTTTCCCAATTATTTCGACACCACATGAAGAGATTAAATAAAAAATAGTTTATCCATCCTTTGACTCCAAACTCTAATAGATTCCTCCAAGTCCCACACACAATCCTTGCACTGGTATTGTGTAAACTGACATCCAGCAACCCCAGGTTGTTGCGTCAGCCATTATTGACCAATAAGTTATCAACTGCCAGAAAATACTGAGAAAAATCTATCACAACTTCCTGAAGTCCAAAGTGTCAAATGTCATGTTTTTTCTAGAGCCTGATATTATCAGCTGATATTGATTACAGACATAAGGGTATCGGCATATACTGTATGTTGTCCCATATAACAACATTTTTTATATTTATATATTTATTCCAGCTCAAAACTGTACTATATCAGCTGCCATGTTGCTACAGTTTTCCTCCTAAAAGAATCTCCATTTTAAGAAATTCCCTCAAGGTGTTCCTGAGAAATCGTGTTCTATAGAATGGGATCGACACAAGGCCACAGTGACCTTAACCTTTGACCTTTTGCCACCAACATCTGATAAGGTCATCCTTCAGTTCAAGTGGATGTTTGTGCCATGTTTGGAGAAATTCCCTCAAGGCATTTCTGAGATATTGTGTTCACAAGAGTAGGACGGAAGGAGGTGTGTGCAGACGGACGGACAGACAGACCACACGATGCCTGCGGCCACAGCCGTCCCAGCTGCACAGACGTCTTTTCTTTTAAACCTATGAACACAAGCTGAGTTGAGTACAGATAAGAGAGTTTTGGCACACAGCCATGCACCTTAAATGGACATCTTATTCCTGGAAGTATTGTAGCAGCAGGTTTGACGTGTCAGAGAGGAAGGAGAGATATTTTACATATCAAACATTTGAGTCATCTGTTTGACAGAAGCACTTCCAATCCAACGTATCATTTAGTTTCAATGTCAACAAAAATGTTCCACTCAAATATCAAAGCTGTTTCCCACACCGCAGGTTGATCTGAACGCTAAGATGTCATGTGACTATCACACCTCATGATGGGGATCGACTGCCTCCAGAGTACAGCTCACCACAACGGAACACATTAATAGATTTCTTCGTAATCTTTACAACTCCTACTGACAGTAAAGGATGAATCATCACTGACTCATGCTTCCTCTTTCAACCCTGTCCAACCCAGCCGTTGCTTTTCGAAATACACACTCTGTATTACAAAGAATATCCTTCGAAAGTCCTTGCACTTTGAATGAACCTTGAATTGAACGCTTTACCCTTTCACTTCTTTTTACAGTTGTATTCCTTCTTCTGTTACTCCCTGATCACTTTCGCTGGTCAGGAAACACCGCAAAACTGCGATCAGCCAGTCACATGATACCAGTGCCAGGTAGTGAGACACACACACACTCAGAATTAAATATGCATGTACAATGAAGAGCATATACACACAGAAGGGTGTACACATACCAAAGAAAGACTGAATGAAAGAGCCAGAGTTGCTCTAGTAGGGTTAAATTAGGCCCTGTTTAATATTAGGGACAAGGAGGATTTAGGCACCTTTAGGTCAACTTGGCGAATTTTGTCAGTCTAACAGCAAACTGGAGGCTCTTTGGGTGCATACTTGGCAGTGACTGAGTTTACACTGAGTTCAATGAGACTGTGGATCAGGTAAAGCCGAAGGCATTTCATGGATTAGCCCTACCCTTAAGACTGAGATGAACGGGGCTCTCCACGTTTCAGTTATACAAATGTCGTATTTGCTAAGAAGTCTGTTTTGGAGCCGTCCCAATGCAAACCCACACCTTTTACTGATAAGCACCTCAAGGGCAGCTGTGCTGGTGTGTGAGCCTGCAGCGCGAAACCACTTCAATATGTCAAACAGGACTTTTACATGAGGCCAGAGAATAGTGGCCTGCAAGTGTATGTGTGTATTATTAAATAAACTATCAGAGAGATGAAAAATAAAAAGGTGTGAAGCAAGTCAGTGCACCGCAGATGGACTGTGACAAGCAGAATGTGAATTAAATTAATCCCAACAACAGCTCAGTCTCCGTGAGTGTTTCAGTCCCAAACAGTGTGCACAGGTGTCACATTGAGAAAGTAGGGCTTTACTGCAGCTAATAAGATTACACTGTTCTCTAATCTGAGGCTTCAGCAGACTCTGACCTTATGAGCCACAGGACGAGCAGAGTGTGTGTGTGGTGTCAGTTTGGTTTATCTTTGACAAACTCACGCCAACATGGCAACTAGACGGAAGCTGCGGTATCTCTACGTGATCATATGTTTTACATAACCGTATAAATAAATCTGATCATGTGACAATCATCACATGACGAGCAGCAAATCTACCAAGTTCATCGTTACATTTTCCAACAGATATGTAGAAGACAGAGGATGGTCTCTTCTCATACTTTGGGGTCTCTAGACACACATTTGTGTTGAAAAGCCATGAAAAAGTGCATTTTGCCTATTTTGTTCCTGAATTACTCCTGTAACTCACTGATTAAAAGAATCATAAAT
This sequence comes from Serranus cabrilla, assembly GCA_903364295.1. Classification (NCBI taxonomy): domain Eukaryota; kingdom Metazoa; phylum Chordata; class Actinopteri; order Perciformes; family Serranidae; genus Serranus; species Serranus cabrilla. The sequence goes on along the minus strand of CAFUXE010000767.1, from coordinate 85,366 downwards.
ACATACAGAGAGCTGATAAAACAATAAATGTTTAGTCTAGACCTAAAAATCATCAATAACCTCCAATCCAGCTGCTGAACAGCAGCCAGAGAGGGCAGCAGCAGTGTTGCAGTGAAGTCGCTGTCAGATGAGTCTGTTGATGTAATCACAGCCACGCACCCAGTTTTTGACTAAATCTTGGTAATCCAAGGTGGCTCAGACAAACAGTTATTAGAGGCACCGTGATGAAAAGGAATGGTGTTAAAGATTTAGGGATGCCACGAGGCTGAATATGTTAGGAAGCCTCACTTTTGAAACAGCACCACCAAAGGACTAGAGTTACAAATGAGCAGAATTACTCCAGCGACACACCTAAACAGCTATTAGACAGGCAGGGCTGGTATTCAGTTTATGTGGATTAAGATGAATCAAAGAATGAGGAATGTTAAGTCATTACTTCTACTGAGGAAAGACCTGGAGGAGGATCGACTGGAGCTCAGGCTTGTTATTTAGTGGAGATAAGATGCAACTTTATCTATGTATTGTAATCTGGTTCAGTTCTTGGTTAATGTTGCAGCCTTTGATATTTCCTCACTGTAACTGGATGTAATTATGTTATTGTTGAATGCTGTATCATTTTATATGTGGATGATGTTTTATTTGCATGAAAAGTACAATATTTATAAAGTCTGAATGATTAATTGACTTTTACCGGTTACTTCATCTCTGGTTTACAAGCTTAATAAAGTTCAGGGCGTTATTGATGACTTTTATAGCAATAATTATTTTAAAAAGTCAACATGAGTTCTCTGTTTGACTCCTAACATCAGTCCTCATCAGCAGCATGTTTCAAACTGCTGAACTACTAAGAGCCTGTTTCCTATCATTATGTCCACCCACCCAACGGCTTTAACAGGCCTTTCTAACAGGCATTTCTCCGACGAGCTCCACTCTCTCTCTCTGTATAAATCAAACCTCTCTCCCTCCCTTTCACCCCCACCTTCCCTCTATCTAACCTCCTCCCTCGGCTCCATCTCTTTCTGGTCCACTTCTGAACAATTCCAGTCAGTGTTGAGGTCCTGTTTGCCCACCAGTCAGCTGAGCTGAGACCTGTGACCTCTGACCTCAGCACAAACAATCCACAATGCGTGTGTGTGTGTGATGAAGGATTAAACTTGGATTAACCTTTTAATCAAAAATCTACATCTATCACCTTTCAGCCCTTAAAAATAAATAAAAATGGGTAAAAAAAAATGTCAGTCTTGGCGACATAAAGAAGGTGCCATCCCATTTAATTCATCGTAAAAGTTGGGGTACTGTCATTTTTTCAGCTGGTTTCAGGAAGGAAAATGAAGGACTTTTAATGCTTCCAGGAAGTTAATGAGTAAAGCTGACCTACTTCTGAATGAGCGTGCAGTAGTTAATTAAAGTTCTGAAAAGGAAATGGGTGCAGTACTGACAGTAAAACAGAGGCTGTAGTGGGCTCAGTTTTAATACTGTAGTGAAGATGGGATCATCTTAGACTCGTTCGGAAGGGGCCTAAATAACACCCCGAGTCTACCCTTTACAGGCATGCCCCCTTAATGCTAATCCATGCTGCTACGACCTTTAGTTTCATCAGTCTCATGAAACTTCACAACCACAAACTAGAGCATTCAAAAGGTGTATGGCATTTCAACATGTATTGACAAAAAGGGGGTTTCTCAGCAGCTTCAAAAACAGATGTGTATCTTGTAATCTTCAGGTTATACATTTCAGAAAAAAATTTCAATGAAATAGTCGATTTAGATGCTTTGACCTCTAGACTTGAGGTTTGGTGTTGCAGTTCGAGCTAAAGTGAGACTGTCAAGAAAACTGCTGGAGTTCAAAGGTGAACCTTACAGCTTGGCTGGTGTGGGGACAAAGGGTAAGAGGCCATAGATGAACTCAGTGCTCCAGACAGAGGAAACAGACAGCTGAGAAAGTAGACAAGTTACTGGTGTGGTCAGCAACTCTCCACAATCACCCCTCAGTCTGTGTGGAGCTTGAGTTCTTTCAAAAGTAGTGCAATCTGTCGCTGCATCTTCAAATTAAAGTTAAGACTTCACCATGCAAAGTAAAAGCCATTTATCAACAACATCCCAAAATGCTTCTCTGGGCCTTTAAAAAGCATGTTGTCAAAGAAAAGCTGATGTTCCCGCCCAACTTTTTTGAAATGTGTTGAAAGTAACAAATTCAAATACTTGTCTTTGTACAGTTTTAAATTGCGTATATGATTTTTTTAAAAACTGGTATTAGCATATGATCACACTTTGTTATATTTTTTGACAGCCTCCCAACTTCTTTGGAATCAGGGTTGTATAACAGTATTTGCTTTGTGATTATATTCCATCTGCAAGACTTGGTCTGCATCTCAAACGGACTCATTCACATTCAGCAAACATGACTTCCCTTTATTGGGCTTCCCCGTACCCCTGTTTTATATTTGCCTCTGTGTCTCTCAGACAGGAAGAGAGCCAGCCACAGGAGCACGACGGGGCTTGGCAGCAAACACACACAGGCAGCAGGGGGGATGTGAGCCTGCAGGTACCTGCTTAATGTTCTTTTTTATGACTAAAAGGAAGCAGACAGGTATTATGCCATCTTTGATATTTAAGACTAACATAATAGCTTAGTTTCTATGGCATGGACCCAGTGAACCCCAAAGTCTTGGTTGGGAGTTGCACTGCCTTCCTCTAGAGGGCACAGTTTGATTTCATGAGCTCATTTCCAGTTTAAGTGGGCTGTTGTAATATTTCTTCTTAAGAAAACCTTTCATGGTCCTATGGTGAATGTGACACACCGCTCGGTCAGTTGGAGGGTTTGTGTGACTCAGACGTCTTGCAGTAAACTCCTTTCTTTGGAAACTGATTTCCAATGAAAGCAGCTGTGTTCTGCTTGAGAGCGATTGTCTGGTCTCTCTGCCGTCTTCCCGTCTTTGGCTTCACTTCACTACATCCTGTGGCCTAATGAGGGTTCAGCCTGACTGCAGGCGGATAAACAGCCGCTACTCCACTTCCACAGACCCACTGTTCACATCGAACAAAGACAACAGGCCTGGTTGAGATAAACGTTGGCCAGAATGGGATTACACTGCTGGAATTTGATCAGATATAGGGACAGCAACACAAATTTGGGGTGACAGGGGTTCAAATAGGGGAAAAAAGTGGCATCAAAGCCTCTTGGAAATCACACTTCATATTTACTTTAGAGAAATTGTGTTTGTCATATGAGATTATTGTTGTCATGGTTATATTTGCTTCACATTGAAACACATTGCGAAACTGATTTCCCCATGAGATGGTGAAAAAGATAGCCCTGCTAAAGTCACATCCGCCACTTCCTGTTTCAAGTTGCGTGGCACAGACTGCAGGGTTAGAGATGCTCTGTGCTCTCTGAATGAATTACTACATGTACTGGATGGGTGCTTGGAGTAGTTTAACTTTTCATCTGCATACAGAAAAACATATTTTAAGAGAATTTACCGCAAAGGATGTCTATTTGCATCACAATTATCCTGGGCAAAATAATTGAGTCATGATATATACAGATATATATATATAGATATATATATATATATAGATATAGACATATATATATAGATATATATAATTAGTAGTAGTAGTATAAAGTTCATATTATAGCACTGTGACCCTGCTGAAAAAAGATAATGATGGTAATATTGAATCCAACATAATTATTTTTTTGGACTGTAGTGCTGATGCACAAGTCTGCTGCTGCTCATTGGTCACTTGTTATGAAGAAAGGGGCATTAAATACGTTCATGACCCTTGGATGGAACATGTTTATGTGTGTATTTGTGTGTATGCAGGTGTGTATGTGCTTGTGTGAAGTACCTTGGCCAATCTTGACAAAGCCGATGATGATGATCATGCCAAGTGCCAGGAGCTTGGCCGCAGCGAAGAAATCCTGCACTCTAGTGGCCGCCTTTACACTGTAGCAGTTCACAAAGGTCAACAAGACTGCAGAGACAAAGACAAAGTAGGAGAGAGTTAGACAGAGCGGTGGCATCCTTGGAAAGCAGCTCTGGTTTCTCCAGATTCTACAATGAACCAGAGTTTTTGACTCAGAATACACACACTTAACGGCCACAATCTGCAGGACACTGGGCAAAGGATTTCTGAGTGGGCCAACTTTTCTGCGGGTATTTTGATATTAAACTAGCTTTTGACAATGTGTGTGAGTGTGAATGTGTGTATTTAAGCCTCTCAAAGTGCACAGGGAATTGGGGAAGAATTCACAGCAATGGTAAATTAATTTGCTCCCCACTATACCGCTCCTTCTTTACAGTGAATGGTAACCACCTCCTCCTGTGCACACACACACACGCACACACACACTCACAGGGCTGTTGAAGCGGCCCCTATCCCCGGACGCCATTAAAAGTGATTAACTAAAGCAGCAGGTCCCTTCAAAGCTCCTAAATCAGGTCGGAGCCACAACAGAAAGACACAGAGCACAATGAGGCTCTGTGCTGAAGAGAGAGAGAGCCTGAGTACAGTAGAGGGATGGACACACACTTACTTACACACACGCAAGAGGCTGGTATCCAAATTTACACAGGCATGCACACACACAGTCGCTCAGTCCTACATGTGTTTATATGTATAGACAAACACACAGTAGCACACGGATCTCAAATTACCACAGAAACAGGTCAAATGGAGCAATAACTCTGACCAAAATAGATCTATGTATGGAGGAGAAAAGCTGCCAAAACAAACAATAATTACATAAAATGACATGATAAATACATTCATATGCCATATTACCGATAATAATATTTAAAAAACATTTTTATGGGCATTAATTAATTGATGAAATACATTTAAATTTCTGTTTTCATGTGCCCATTTGTTTAAAATGACCTTGGCATTATCTCCCTAATTCTTTACTTTTTACATACACTTCTTTTTTTGCATTTACTTTGTATTTATTTTCAATTTAATTCTTAATTTATTCATGAAGTGAATAACAGAAAAAAAATGTTAATAAAAGAAATAATAATTAAATTTAAATAAATGATTAAATAAATGATTAAAAAGCATTTAAGATAATTTTAAAATGCAATTATTATAAATACATAAAAAAATATCAAATAATCAAATCAGATAAATAGGGAGATTAATACAAATGTAACTAAAAGAAGAAGCCATTTAAAACAGAAATGTCAACTTTTAACATATTTTTACATTTTATTAATGGCTAGATTTATGTTGTCATATTATTTTGGGTAAATTAAATGGAATTTATCAAATCAGTAATTTCTTTTTCTTTTTTGGCAGCTTCTGCCCTCCATACTTACAGAGCTGTAGATGATTTGGCTCTCAGCCCCACAGTGACCCTGACCACCCCGCTGCCTACAAGTCCGGCATTTACATGCACACCGAAGCGAGACAACACACACACACACACACACACACAC